>NDXB01017367.1:37758-100530 GCA_002631895.1 Agapornis roseicollis | reverse complement strand
GGGAGACAGTATCAAAGGCCTTGCAGCAATCCAAATAGACAACATCCACAGCCCTTCCCACATGCACCAGGCGGGTCACCTGACCATAAAAAGAAATCAGGTTTGTCAAACGTGACCTACCCTTCGTAAACCCATGATGGCTGGGTCTGATACCCTGGCCATCTCTTAAGTGCTGCTTAATAGCACTCAGTATGAATGTTGATATCTACACTGTTGCTGTGCTTCCCCATTAACACCATCTTCCCTGATCCCCTTTTTCAGCCTACAATCATACACCTGTTTTTCTCCAGCAGTCTCTAGCACCTTGCTCCAGACCTCACTAATATCCAGGCAGGAACCCCAAACACTCAGATTGCAGTCTCAAAGCCAACAGAGTTCAGTGGGTTCAGCAAGCAGTGACGTGGGTTCAGCTGTTACTAATGCACAACTGGAACAGATACTTCCCACACGCATGGAGTTTGTCCTTTGCTCAGATGCCACAGTGGACAGTACCACTGCAAAGTAAAGGAATGCTGAAGCAAACAGAAATTTAAAAGGATGGAACACGGATGAAACACATTTCTGCCTGGATCAAGTGCAAAGCGGATGGGGGAGCAGAGGGCTCACAGGGCAGCCTCCTCACTTGCCTCCCAGCATGACATTGTACAGCTGCTATAATAATGCACTGAACAACTTGCTCCTGAAACTCACTATATATCCATATATCTCCTTTTCCTTTGCACATAGGTGTCACCTAACTGACCTCTGGGCTTCTGCTGTCCCATGTAAGGACTACTGCAAAGATACCATTTGGCAACAAGGTGGGATGAGGGGATGGGAATGGCAGGATATTCTATCCAACGGATAAAAGGAAACTAGTAACACTGGGCAGTGTTATTCACTGAGTTTCAGAAGACCTGAAATTTAGAGGCTGCACTGAAAACAAATCTGTGTGCAAAATGTGTGGCCCCCTAATGGGAAGGGAAAAGGGTGTCTTTGGCAGAACTTCCTACTACAAAGCAGAGAAACTAGGCTTTGTTTTTGCTGGTGTTGTCTTTCTCTCAACTTCCCGCACTGAATTGGTCAGCCACTACGATGCAGGAGCACAGCTGGCTGATCCAGACGCAGCTCTACCTTTAGCCAGCTTTACCTTTACTCGAGATGATGTTTCCCCAGTTAGAAAATGCAAAAGGCCAGCTGTGGCTCTAGCTACACTCTGCATGGGCTAATGTGGTTATTATCGTAATCAGACCTGTCCACAGGGAAGACGGTTTCTGGCATGGCCAGCATCGATGCATTCCCTGAAACCCTCCATCCCTGCTTCCATTTCCTTTTGGCAAACACTCCCATTCTTCAAGCCCCAGTTCCAGCACCAGCTTTACACTTCAGGTTGGCAAAACATCAGCTTTCATCCTGCACACAGCAACTGCTGTTCCGTATTTTTCATGTCGGAGCCAAGCTGGGGTTTGTTTTTAATGTTGCTCTGGCTATGCGGAATTCCACTATGACTGCAGATATGTTCCTAACAGAAACACAAACCACTCCCTACTTCCAAAAAGCAATGACAGAGACGAAGCTGCTATTTTGGGTTGCAAATCCCATGTAACATCTCTCCTCCAAAGAAGAAATATTTTAAAAGATATTGTCCTGGGTATTTGGATGTTTTAGCTTAGGTTTTAAAGTGAAAGTCACAAAACACCTTTTCCTCCTGATCTTGAGTAGGAGGAAACACTTCATCAACTTCAATACAGTTGAACAACACAGTTGTCCCACATGTACAGGGAAGATCTGCCCAAGCTGAAGGCTGGTGGGGATTTACAAACCCTTCTGAGTTGCTTTAAACTCTCATGCAGAATGAGTGAGAAAAACCTTCACAAAGAGGTTGCTGGAGTCACATAAATAGGACAGGATCCAGACACACTGCTTGATGTACAGCACTGTAACAGCCTCTGACTCATCAACAGAGGGAAGATTTCAAACATGTTTAGGCACAACTGCCTCCTCCTCTTGCTTGCAGGACCTCACTGCTGCCTGCTGCAGCATTTCTGGCCCTTCTCACCAGAGCAGCAAATACTCAACACTGTCTGCATGCCGGGATCTCGATGTTCCGGCACAACCCACAGTTTCTAGAGGGGTGCGAGCTTGCCATGCTCCTGTATTTGAGATTTTGCAGTATGAGCTGGAGTCAGCAAAATCATGTTCCATTTAAATAATAATAATAGAAGTAATAATAGAAAAGAGTACTAGATGAATAGCAGGACTATATGTACAATATACAATCCATACTTTCCAAAAGTAAAGTGGACTAACTGCATTGCAGTGAATGAGGGAGGAAAAAAAAATAGTGCTAACAAATTAACTATAGCAGGCACTTTGTGACTGTAGAGTTTAGCATGTATCAAACAGGAAGCAGAAAACACAAAGCACTGTGACATTAACTGCCACCTAAACGTAGTCCTTGCTGAGTGCTTCTTTGTGTGGAGACCTACATTTACTGACCACATTACACAATTCTTCTGGCATCAAGCTGAACTGACCCAGGCTTCACATTCATGCACTTTATATTCCACACATGATGAGTGTGCCTGTGGAGCCTAGCCCTTGACATTCACCAGCTCTCAGCCTGTGGTAGGAATAAATGACTTTGCCAATACAGAGAAGAGATACGTGTGTAGGAAAAAAAAGAACATGCACTATCTTATCGCCACTGAACTTTGACCAGGTCTGCCAAATAAAAAGCTGTGTGCAAGGCTACCGTGGAGAGTAGCCAGGCAGCATACCTGCTGTGCAAAACCCCCCACACTCTGGCACTACACCCTTCAGATCCCACTCAAGCAGGACAGAGATGGCCATCACTGGGAAAACAGGATATTACTTCATCTGCAAGGCTGCAAAACATGTCCTAGTCACTCCAGGCATGCACAAACTCTGCTCAGAAGAACCTGCCACCTGAGAAATCACCTCAAATTGGGATTAAGCAGCTAGTAACACATTGTAGTAACTGCTAACAGAAGATAATCTCTGCATGATAATCCATCCCCCTTCTATTTTCCAGGAAATGCCACTAAGCTTAGGTAGCACTGGGTAGCACACAAAGCAATTATTTCTTCCCAGATATGCAAACCGGATTAAAAAGCCACGTCATCCCTTTTCCTTATTACTCTCCATCGCTGGCAGTGGGCACCCTTGGCTTTTCCTGCCCGCCTCGCTCTCACCAGTCAGCAGAACCTTCTAAATGGACTCTTACCCACCTGTCTCACTTTCTGCTCCTTGGCAAATGTAATATTTTGCTGAGTTTCTAGCACTGGCAACACCATAAATGGCTTTGAAAATGGCTTCTCTCTCTTGTGCACCTGCATCATCAATGTCGTCAGCAAGAGAGACGTGCACGGCTCGAGGAACATGCTTATGTCAGAAAGCTGCTGCAGAGCCTTAGGGAGAGCATAGATACTGGATACCGATGTGATTGCTTGCAAGCATCTTAAAAGGGACTTCAGAAATCAGGGTATCTCTGTCTTCACATCGCTGGGCTTTGGCACTCTGAGTTGTCCCATTTCTCGCTGGGAGATCAGATTTCAGAGCAGCATTTACACCTGAAACCATCACTTTGTTCCATGTTCTTACATCACATCTTACTGCACCACATCATCACAAAACCCCAAAGTTCCTGCAACAATTTACTCAAACAAAATGCCACTGCATCTCTTCGATTTGCTCATTGTCTCTCTCCTTTATATAAATGGTGCGTGACATCCAAGACTGAATCAAGTCTTGTGATGTTCAGTTCTCTCATCCCCAGGATAGCTTCCCACAGAGGATCAGAGGCCTTTGGGGTGCTACAAAAACCACTGCCCACCTCACCTTCAGGGACCACACAATTCAAGTCAGTCACTCACAACAACCCCATTATCCCTGATGGATCTTTCCTCTGGTCACACAGCCTAATCTAGTATTCTCATGTTAAATACTAAAGAGCTACAGGACCAGTCTATGATAAACAGCTGTGATGCAATGGCTTCTGAATGAGCAGCATACTTTTACTACCATTGCTTACTTTTGGTTGTTTTTTTTTTCTGATTTTGAAATATTTGCTATTCTGGGTAAAAAAAAGACAAGGGGGTGTGACAGACAAGATGAGCATGTGACTTACTGCAAGAGCTAGGGCAAATGAGACAGGCCATGACACAACACACTGCGTAAGGGGCTTTTTTGGACATTAGCAGCAGTTTTATAATCCTTACTACATTAGAGAGCTTGTGGGTCAGGGTTAAAGGGAGAACAGCAATGGGAGACATTACTGTGGGGATCTGTTACAGACCAGCTGATCANCACAACACACTGCGTAAGGGGCTTTTTTGGACATTAGCAGCAGTTTTATAATCCTTACTACATTAGAGAGCTTGTGGGTCAGGGTTAAAGGGAGAACAGCAATGGGAGACATTACTGTGGGGATCTGTTACAGACCAGCTGATCAAGAGGACTCTGTGGATGAAGCACTCCACAGAGAAATAGGAAAAGCCTCAAGCTTGCAGGCCCTTGTTCTCATGGGGGAATTCAACCACCCTGACATCTGTTGGAGCGACGGTACGGCCCAGCACAAGCGATCCAGGAGGTTCCTCGATTGTGTGGAAGACAACTTCCTTCTGCAAGTAATAGCGGAGCTGACAAGGAGAGGTGCCCTGCTTGACCTCGTGCTCACCAACAGGGAAGGGCTGGTTGTGAATGTGACACTTCAGGGCAGCCCTGAATGCAGTGATCATGAGATGGTAGAATTCGAGATCCTCAGGACGGTGAGAAGAGCGTGCAGCAAACTCACTGCCCTGGACTTCAACAGAGCAGACTTTGGCCTCTTCAGGAACCTGCTTAGTAAGGTTCCATGGGATATAGCCCTAGAGGGCAGGGGGGCCCAAGACTGCTGGATGATATTCAAGGATCACCTGCTCCAAGCTCAGGAGTGTTGCATCCCAACTAGAAGGAAGTGCAGCAGGAGGGCCAGGAGACCTCCTTGGATGGATAAGGAGCTGCTGAGAAAAATTCAAAGGAAGAAAGAGGCTTATAAAAGGTGGAAGCAAGGACAGATGGCCTGGGATGAATACAGGGATGTTGTCCGGGAAGCTAGGGGCCAGGCCAGGAAAGCTAAGGCCCAGTTAGAATTAAACTTAGCTAGGGATGTTAAGGATAACAGGAAGGGATTCTACAGATACACTGCAAATAAAAGACAGACCAGGGACAACGTAGGCCACCTCCAGAAGCTATCGGGTGAACTGGCTACACAGGATTTGCAGAAGGCTGAGGTTCTGAGCGACTTCTTTGCCTCGGTCTTCACTGGCAAAGGCTCTGACTGCACCACCCAAGTCTTGGAAGCCAGATGCAGGGACTGTGAGAATGAAGACCTTGGGCCCACTGTAGGAGAGGATCTGGTTCGAGACCATCTTAAGAACCTGAACGTGCACAAGTCCATGGACCTGATGAAATTCATCCACAGGTCCTGAAGGAGCTGGCAAGTGAAGTTGCTAAGCCACTGGGCATCATATTTGAGAGATCATGGCAATCAGGTGAAGTTCCCAAAGACTGGAAAAGGGGAAATATAAACCCCATTTTCAAGAAGGGGAAAATGGATGACCCAGGGAATTACAGACCAGTCAGTCTCACCTCTGTGCATGCCAACATCTTGAAGCAGATTCTCCTGGAAGGCATGCTAAGGTACATGAAAAACAACGAGGTGCTTGGTGGCAGCCAGCATGGCTTCACTAAGGGGAAATCCTGCCTGACCCATTTGGTGGCTGCCTACGATGGGGCTACGGAACTGATGGACAGGGGTAGAGCAGTTGACGTCATCTACCTGGACTTGTGCAAAGAGTTCGACACTGTCCCACACGACATCCTTGTCTCTACATTGGAGAGACATCAATTTGATAGGTGGGGCACTCGGTGGATAAAGAACTGGCTGGATGGCCGCACACAAAGAGTTGTGGTCAATGGCTTGGTGTTCGGCTGGAGGCCAGTGACGAGTGGTGTCCCTCGGGGATCGGTGTTGGGACCGGTCTTGTTCAACATCTTTGTCGCTGACATGGACAGTGGGATTGAGTGCGCCCTCAGCAAGTTTGCCAATGACACCAAGCTGTGTGGTTGGGTGGATACGCTGGAGGGAAGGAATGCCATCCAGAGGGACCTTGGCACGCTTGTGAGGTGGGCTGATGCCGACCTCAGGAAGTTTAACCATGCCAAGTACAAGGTCCTTGCACCTGGGTCAGAGCAATCCCAGGCAGAGCTGCAGGTTGGGCAAAGAGGAGATTCAGAGCAGCCCTGTGGAGAAGGACTTGGGGGTGGTGATCAATGAGAAAATGAACATGAGCCCACTGCAGTGTGTGTCTGCAGGCCAGAAAGCAACCGTATCCTGGGCTGCATCCAAAGGAGTGTGACCAGCAGGTCGAAGGAGGTGATCCTGGCCCTCTACTCTGCTCTCAGGAGACCTCACCTGGAGCATTGTGTGCAGTTCTGGTGTCCTCAACATAAAAAGGACATGGAGCTGTTGGAACAAGTCCAGAGGAGGCCACAAGGATGATCAGGGGACTGGAGCATCTCCCACATGAAGACAGGCTGAGAAAGTTGGGGTTGTTCAGCCTGGAGAAGGGAAGGCTGCATGGAGACCTCATAGTGGCCTTCCAGTATCTGAAGGGGGCCTTTAGGGATGCTGGGGAGGGACTCTTCGTTAGGAACTGTAGTGACAGGACAAGGAGTAATGGGTTAAAACTTAAAACAGGGGAAGTTCAGATTGGATATAAGGAAGAAATTCTTTCCTGTTAGGGTGGTGAGGCACTGGAATGGGTTCCCCATGGAGGTTGTGAGTGCTCCATCCCTGGCAGTGTTCAAGGCCAGGTTGGATGAAGCCTTGGGTGACACGGTTTAGTGTGAGGTGTCCCTGTTTATGGCAGGGGGGTTGGAACTGGATGATCTTAAGGTCCTTTCCAACCCAAACTATCTATGATTCTAGGATTATGTATACTATGACACACTCAATGCACTAATGACATTGGAAAGAAGAAGTGTATGGACAAAACTGTGCAAGAAACAAAAAGAAAATTTTAAAACAACACCTAGATCCCTTTTACTCCTTCAGGCTTACTTATGTCTTCTGACACCAAGAGTCCTCAACAACCATAATGTAGAATTGGGCCCCATGACAGCAGTTTAACCAGGCACATAGCCTAACTCTCTGAGTTGACATGTGCTTTCACACCCGAAGCATCATGAGAGGAGGACAATTACACTCCTGGGAAAGATTACCGGTCTTGTCCTGTCTTCATCAGAGAGCTCCTAAACCAGATTTTTCTGTAGCTAGAGGCTAATTTTGGTGATGTTCTGTATTATAACAGCTCTATAGATGAGAAGTTGTAATTTGGTGGAACTACTGGTCACCATGACCTGGAAGTCCTAACATGAAAAGTATTGATCTTAATTTTAGCTCCATAACAATGCAGAGGAACAATTTACCAGCACAAAACCCAGACTCTTGGCCAGCAGAATGCTTTTCAGCATTCCTGAGAAGCAATCTACTCCAACAATTGTACTTGCTCCTCTTCAGAAATCTAAGTAGAATAACAAGCTGATTTGGTTTTTTAGCTGGTTTTGACACCCCTCTGTCTTCAGATCTACTATTAGTTTAAAGAGGATAGCATCCAAGTCTAGAGGGAAGAATAAAGAGCTGGTCCTAACTAAGCTAAAGCAAGACAGAAAACAACTATCTAGTTTCTACTCAAATTTCACCACTAGGCCACAAATTGGCTTGAGCTCTCTCCTTAGAAAAGCCTGTTTTGGCAATGCAAGAGGCATCTATGGGTGTATAAAACCATGCGTACATATGGCTGCATGAGGGCAGAGCAGCTCCAAGCAGCAGCTCAGATCCAGGCTGGCATCTCAGCATGCTGCTGAGAGCCTCTTTTGGTTGGACAAAGTGCTGTGCTGACACAGATATGCAGCTCCCAGATTTAAAGTGATTCATGTTGAGCCAATGTAAAGCACAGACAATGATCAGCTGCTGCTGCTGCAGACGTGCGTTATGGGAGGAACCTGCTCCGAAGTCCCCTGCAAAGAGTGAGGGATTTCCTAATGCAAAGGCAGTGAAAGCTTAAAAATCCCCTAACAGCTCTACCCGTTCTTAAAAAGCCACCAGTGTGTCAGGAAAAAAATGAAAGAAAACTTTGTCAGCATCTTGTCTGTTCTTCATCTATTCCCACTCTCCCAAAGCGAGATCAATGCCCTTCTGCTGCAACAGCACTGTTGCCTCTCGCAAACTGAGATCCCAGAAACAGAAAACAAGGCCAAGATTTTTCAAGCAACTTCTGATAACAGATGGCCTAAGACTGCCAAAGCTTGCATGGGAAAACGAGAACTAATGGACTCCATGTGCTATGAAGATGTCCTAAGTTGTCCTTCATGTGTACCCCTACACACACACACAAAAGTAATAGGGGAGAAAACTACACAAAACCCATTAGGGATGTACATGGCTATATGACAAGATTTCCATAACACTCCTCCTGTGTTTGGAATGAGGTTGCTCTTTCTACAGACTGGGCAGTATTTTCAATTTCCGCATGAAGAGCAAGGGGATGTCACTGCAGAGGCCCATGCATGCAGACACAGCTGCTTTTCATGTTATCTTCCAAATACAGAAGAATGAATCTTGGCAGTAAACATCAACCTAACCATGAGAGGGGGGCATCAGGAGCTGAAAAATGCCAAAATATGTATTGAGTTCACTGGAAAGCTCTAACTGGTACCAGCTTCTCAGCAGCACTGGACCTCCCATCCATCCCCTAGGTCCCTGAAGTCCAGCAAGAAACTCCATCAGGATGCTTAAAGTCCAGCAGGAGAGAGGCTCTGGCTATCTTAAAAACCTGCTTGTGGTGTTCCACAGCTGGTACTTGTGCATTCCACAGGAAGAGTAAAATCACCAGCTTTTATTCATTAAAGCAAGAAACCCACTCCTCCAAAACTCGTGTGTCATCACGACCTGCAATGCTTTCAAAGCCCCAAGGCTCTGAAAGGCAAAACTTAATTCCACAGCTTAGCTTTCCATCAATATAGTAATCAAAAAACAATTAACTTGCATACCAAAAAAAAAAAAAAAAAAAAAAAAAGAAGAAAAGCTGTCATTTGCCTAACTGTACGGTAATTATTTATTATTTCACCACAAAACAACAGAAAATGGGAACTAATGTTCTGTGAAAATACCTCAGCTTTTCAGCTAAAGAAAGCAAAGAAACTGCCAAGACAATTACAGTTGTGTGTGCTGTGTAACCACCAAAGAGAGGATCTGAAGCCCACACTTGAAAGAACTACGGAGCTCTTCAAGTAGTATTTTAACTATGCAGTACAGCAAAGGGCTATAGAATTGTCACAGAGTATCAAGCCTTCCTCTCTCAGATCATAAATTAGGTGATCAAATACAAATGACAGACATGGCCCCTTCCAACCATAACCAATGTGCTTTTTTCCTGATCTCATAGTTTTAAGCCATAATTCACCGAGATTTAAGGCTATAAATTTCTTTAATGTCATCAATAGTATATCAGCACTATTTTTAATCATTACCATGGTGACAAAACCATAAAGGTGCTTTACACAAGGAAGGCTTTACCACACTTTCAAGAACAGTTTCTGTTGACTTAAGTTTATTTTGCAATTGTAAAGCACAGAAAAATAATTCTCTCTGAACTTTCACCATTAGATACAAAAACTGATAGTCACCCACAGCTATTGTATAAAAATATTCAGTTCTAAAAGGCAAATAACTCATAACCTGGACACAGTAAAGACCAGAGCGCATAATGACATTCAGGTCAAGTGTGACTTTACATGACAGCCAATCATCCCCTTGCAATTAATAGGGCTGCTTGTGCATGGAAGTACCTATTTCCTGAAGACATAGATACAACAATGCCTGTGAGGACCAGGGAAGTATTAATCCAAAGTTAACTTTTTGAATGAAGGCCAACATTACTTGTAGCATTCAAATGCAAAATGTTTGCAAATCCCAAATGACAGCGTTGCTCCAGTTTCCCCAATTCAAGGGAACCAAAACATGGAAGTTTAAAACAAAGGTAATTTGACTGTTGACTGAAACTCAGGGGCATGTGTTTGTGCTGGGCTGCAAGAGCATGAGCACAGGCAGCAGGATGAGGGAAGTGGCCTGCTCCCCTCTGCTCAGCACTTGCATGACCACACGAGAACACTGTGCCCAGTCCGGGGCTTCACACGTAGCTTCAGACACAGCTTTGCTGTACAGCTTCTTATCAATCCTGTACAGCTTCGAAGTATACTCTGCACTGAGTGAGGAAAAGGATGACATGGATGGGGAGAGGACCAGATGTGTTCAAAGGTCCCTTTCAATCTAAGCAATTCTACAATTAACACATTTGCATTGTCCATGCTAACAGATGGGTAAAACCCCTAACCAAGCAGCACTACTCATTAGGGGACAGTCAAAAGCTGGCTAATAGCACTAGTAGGAAAGACAACATATAGACAATCCCTTCCTGAAGATCCAGGTCAGAGATGCACAAAGCTCCGCCTGAGTCATGCTTCATGCTTTACATCAGGTCTGTTCTTTCCATATTGTGTCAATTCAGGACATTCCCCCAAAGGCTGTCAACTGACACGTTTCATTGCTACATCATTCAGCTAACTAGAAAACACAAGCAACCCACATCCCATGATGAGGGTGGCATTCAGAGTTTACTGTCAAGCATGCTAAAAACCAACATGCCCTGTGTAACCTTTAGGTGTATTCCCTCTTCCTCACAACGTAAATCAATACCTGTACTCCGCATCAGAAGAGAAGACCTAAACACCCTAGAGAAGACCTAACTGATGTCTTTTTTTTTTTACTGACAACAAGCAACATGGTACTATATTACAAGTGAATCTTTTAATGACTAATACTTCAAACATCTGGTGTAACAGGGCTCAAAGTCTTTACAGAGAATGGCTCTTCTATGTGCTCAGTACAAGATGAACACAGAACATTCTAAGCCCAAAGATGGCAAGATACAACAACACAGATAGATGCTTTCTGAGGAAATGCCAAGGGTAGGTAGGTATTTTCTTGTGTGTGTCCTAGAATTACTAGTCACAGTACACCTCAAAGCCAAGCTTAGCTGCGTTCAACCCCTACAGAAGTAGTAGGTTACCACTGTATCTAGCCTAGATCCACATAGATCAATGAAATGCACGTTACTTTATTTTGCATATTCACAGAAAGTGTTGTTATTTATACTGATACACTGTTACGACTTATCAGCTTCCAAATACCAAAGATTACTATCATGGTTTCAATCCAACCTCCTTGGTTGAAAGGAACATTCCTTACACAATGGATTAATGATTTGTTTATGTGTGAGAATCTGGAGAGTTGTTAACATGCTCTGTTTATTCTCTAGACAATGATAGCTTGGCTTAGCCCTAACCTGAAGGAAATCAGGATTTCTAAAAATTGGCTAAGGTGGCCAGTAATCCTTAAGGAGTTGTGATACACACAGATATCCAGATTAAATGAGGAATTGTGAGTAATCCTTCATGAGAGGGTTTAAATGGAAAACCCAAGGAGAAAATAATTACATAAGGAACAATCTGTCTTTACATCCATGCTTTCTTCAATGAGCCCAGCATTCAAGAAGAAAGTCACATCTAAAAAGCTGTGTAAGCATCCTGTCATCCAACTAGTTAGCTGGATGACACATAAAACCACTCGGAGCTGGATCTAAAACATGGATAATTATGTGCTTGGTTTTCTTTTATTTCTCTTTATCTGTAGCATCTCTTTTATTATTCTCAGGATTGCAGAAAGAAATTATTCCTGATTTTTGTTTCAATGTTTGTCTCTAGAACAGAAAAATATTTCCAGGGTGCTGGGTGACAAATGTAATTCCCATAGCATGTTTGGCCTTAAAACTGCACTACATAAAAGCTCTCTCACAGACCTTAGCACCTTCTGGTGTCCTCAACATAAAAAGGACATACAACTTTCGGACCAAGTCCACAGGAGGCCACAAGGATGATCAGGGGATTGGAGCATCTCCTGTATGAAGACAGTCTGACAGAGTCAGGGCTGTTCAGCCTGGGGAAGAGAAGGCTGCATGGAGACCTCATAGCAGCCTTCCAGTATCTGAAGGGGACTATAGGGATGCTGGGGAGGAGCTCTTCATTAGGGACTGTAGTGAGAGGACAAGGGGTAACGGGTTCAAACTTAAACAGGGGAGGTTTAGATTGGATATAAGGAAGAAATTCTTTCTTGTTAGGGTGGTCAGGCACTGGAATGGGTTGGCCAGGGAGGTTGTGAGTGCTCCATCCCTGGCAGTGTTCAAGGCTAGGCTGGATGAAGCCTTGGGTGGCATGGTTTAGTGTGAGGTGTCCCTGCTTCTGGCAGGGGGGTTGGAACTGGATGATATTAAGGTCCTTTCCAACCCTAACTGTTCTATGATTCTATAACCAGTACATGCCTGAACCTAAATGCTTCCCCAAATATTTAACAACACTTCTGTTCACCAATCCCTTTTCCAGGTAGCTCAGATTATATGCAGCATCTGACTCCCAAAGGCTTGAAGCACAGGAAAAGGAGCCAGAAGCCCACTGATAGAATAAGAACTTGCTCCCACAACTGTGATCTGTGGAAGGACAATGCCCACTCCTGGAAACTCTCACAATAGTAGTTTGCTATCTGTCAAATGAGTTCCTCCAGTCTTGTTTGGGCAGGGCAGCAGAAATGAAGGTCTCCTGCTCCACCTACATCTATATTACTTCTATAGTGGGGCTCTGGGTTCAGCTGGAGACCTTCAGTGCTTCCACCACACAAGTACAAAAATTAGGAAGCGCAACTCTGTTGAATGTTTTCCCCTGAATAATTGCTCCAGCTGTCTCCACCAGTTTGCATCTGTGTTTTACATGCCCACAGAAATGTTTTGACCTATTATTTGTGAGACCACTGGACAAATATACCATTCATCAGCACAACCTCCCAATTACCATACAGCTGCGGTGATCTTTCTGCCAGCTGGTGCTTTGTGTAAATGACCCATTCCAGAAGAATAAGCTTCCTGTTCTTTTTTTTTTGTTGTTGTTTGTTTGTGGGTTCCCTCACTACCTGCTTAATCATCAAACCATACAAATTACAGAATGAGATGAACCTTGGCACCTGGCTCTTGAAGTCATAGGCATTAAACCTCACTAAGGTAGACCACATAACTGCACCCTGTTCCCCTTCTTAGGTACACTGCTTGTTTTCCCTCTTGGTTCTGTTGCGATCTCACTTAAACCTGCCAAATGTCAACCAAAGTAAAGAGCAGAAAGCTATCAGGTGCTCTTCCTCTGAACTGTTAAGCAACAAAACCCATCAAAATTATCACCATTATAGCAAAGAGGAATTCATTAGTGTAAAGTACCTGGGCAGTGACTAAACCCTGTCACTGTTCTTATGGGAAAAAGCTACTTGCTATTTTTGGTAAAGGGAAGGTCTTTCAAATCAAGATAACGTTTCACTTGTTTTTAAGAAACGAACTTAATGGGGTTGGGAGGGAAGCGAGGAAGCAAAAATAAATTCTACTTTGCAACAAGTTAAATTACTCAGAGTTTCCCAAAATGAGAGGCTTGGTCAGGAGCATTGGAAAGTTTAAGAAATACTCCTTTAAAAACAACTCCCACAGAGCAAGGCTCCCTCTCCATGACTGAAAGGCATGTGAGCAGGCCAGGTCATTCTGTCTAGGCTTGCTTTTCCTTTTTTCCTTTCTTTCCACAGTTTAATTGATGGGGTGTGTGGCCAGGTTGCATTTTTACCACTCCTTACCTTTTTACAGAGTTGCAGCTCCGACCCCAATTTTCCCCTCACTGCAGGACCAAAGCCGGCACACGCCATCAGCACATCATTGTACAATGCTTGCCGGGGCCGAGGTGGAAAAAGACATTCCAGCATCATTTCTGTCTATGCTTTCTCTGATCATCCCTGCCTGCCAAAGCAGGAGGGAAAATAACAGCCACATGGAGATACTGTCTCTGCATGCTCTAAGCTCTTTGTTATCCTCAGGAGTTGCAAAGAAAGCAAGACTGGCTGTGTTAACGATCCTGTCAAAAGGCCAAAATAAAGTGCCACACCACAGCCCAGCCTTCTGCTATCAGCACTCCGGTCCCACACTCATTTAGGCAATCAGGGTAACAGGCTGGAGAATATGCCAGTGGTCTGGAAAAGATCTTGACACTTGGCTTTTCCTCATAAGAACTTGGATCTGCTCAGAGTATGATCCTGCCACATGCTGATGGCTATACAAAGCACACCAATGCTGTAGTTTTGCCAGACAACTGTTTTGCAACTATCAAACATACCTACAACAAAACCAGTTTGGTGGGAGGGACTTACTTATATTCTCACATGTGGCAGCTGTCAGCAGGCTGGAATCTTGATAGGTTACACAGCCAACCTGGAGCCCTGCCACAGACAAGTCCTGAGCTGAAAAGCTACTGCTTGTGTTTCCCACTACAAGATGGGAGAGGACAATTGTATGCAACATCTGGCCAAAATTTGTTTCCAGCTGCATCAAAGATGCATACAGATTCCATCCAAAGGTCAGCAGCTACAGTTCTCAATGAGGAATGCACTGTTTTTGAGACACAATGTTGCCACTGTGATCCACTTCCCCTACTGAGGGCAATCAGCCCACTGTTCCCAATGAAAATGAAAAAGGGCTCAAGACATCTGAAATCAAAACTGCCTGTAAACCAAAATCATCCTAAAGCATAAACACAGACTGATGCGTAACAGATTGATCCTACTTGCAGTAAGCAACTCTAACAGACACCCTTTCTCCCTAGTTTCTCAGGAAAAGAGAAAAACAAACAAAAGCCGAAACTATCTCCAGAGTTCAGAGCATGTGATCGGGCCGTAGGCATTCTGTAATGTATTATACTTCATAGTGCAAAACCAAAACCATCCTCTATACTGTTTAAATGTGAATTTACTGGCTATCTACTTCCTGAAGCCAACCATGTTGATAAAGCTGGGCTATATAACAAGTTAATTTGTACACTTCATTCATGTTACAAACAAGTTGAAACTGCATACATGTCCTGATTTAGGGTTTCTGAAAGACAGGGACTTTATCCATTCTAGGCTCTTGTAATATAGGAATAGGGAATGCTAAAAAGCTAGAGGCAGACAAGAAGTCTCAGTGAATCGCAGAACTTACCTTCCACTGCAAAGAATGGAACCACTGATCCCTCAGGTAACTGTTTGCAGCCTGTAACAAACAAAAGTTACAGAATCATTAGTTTCTACCAGCATTTCAGATCACCCAGTCAAAACTAAGCGAATCACCCATGTGTGTGCCCTAAAATCAATGAGGCTGCACTCACTGTATTCTTCTGAACTTTATAACCCTGTTTAACTTCACCCCCAGCCTCAGAGTGAAGGAAAATCTTCACTCAAAGCTGTAACTTTACATTATAACCAGCTTACTTTCACAGAAAGCATTGAAGATCTTGCTGCACATGTAAAACACTGAACCAAAACCTCACAAAACATTAACCACTTATAAAACAGTGTCCAACCTGAAGACTGTGAAATATCTTCCCTGGTTTCAAGCAGGTTTTGGTCAGATCTTTAATGTCTGCAGGACATTTGCCTTTGCTATTAATCACCGGGAGCAGAGTAAGAAGATGGGCTGACATTTTACACAGGGGGCAAGGTGTCCATATACTATTTTCCCTTCTAGTCCTGCTTCTCAGTTGGCCTCAGAGGCAATTCAAACAACATTTTAGCCCTTTCAAGGGGTATTAAAACAGAATGAAAAGTGTAGCACACACAGAGACGCGCAGCTACATGCACAGACGGCTTGCAGCAATGGCATAGATGTTGCAATAATCACTCCCAGTGATCACCCTTTTTTGTCCGTATTGAGCACAGCTGCCAAAAGCCCTCAGTGTGAAGCTAGGTTGGTAGCCAATGAAGGAATAGTTCAACACTCCCAGAGGTCAAAAGGCTCGATATCAAAAAATATAAAAGCATCTACAGTGACGTAAATATGCATGCCTTAACAAGGTGACATAAGTTTGAAGTATTTGAGTGGGTAGAGATGCCCTTTGGCTCTTCCAACTCTACCTTGCCACTGCCAATGGGTAATTTTTACTCACAACTCAAAACATTTCACACAACCAGTGAAAATTACAGGATAGCCTGTAAACTCACATTAAAACCCAAACAAAAATACATCGTGAGGTACCTCACCAGCTAAAAGCCACGCGCTTCCAGTAAATTACAGCATCATTCATGAAATTTCACTGCCCAACACCTTTTCAGGTAAGTATTCAAAATCCACACCATAGAACGCACTTCATTTCCTGACACAGGCTCAGTTCACTGATAATGGCAAGAATACTGGAAGTACAAATGATGAATGGTTACCAAACCCATGGTTAATCTCAAGCTCAGATACTGACATGTTGGTGACATAAATTTGGACTGGTTTCTCTGAATTAAATGGAATAATGCTGGTTTAAATATGTATTACGTATTATTTATTTATGAAATAATGAGATTCTATTGCTTCTCCAGTAGAACTCTAGGCAGTAAAGCAGAATAAATCTATGATAAATAATCCTGGCTGACCACAGAGTTTATCAAAAACAAACTTCCCTTTTCATAAAGAATGCTGACTTATCAGAATATAAATTTGCTACAAATAGGAAAAAAATCCATAACTTCTCTTTTTTTCACCTCTTTGCATGGAATGAAAACTTTCAGAGTGCAATCCTCATGACATATTGGTTTGCCAAAATTCAATAATTTTCTTCCCGTTACACAGTATTTTCTGTATATGTGTGTATTACAATAGATAATGGCAAGCAGATTGAAACTAGATGATCTTAAGGTCCTTTCCAGCCGAAACCATTCTACGATAAAACAGATCTTTCATTTACATATTATAGAATTTAATTTCAATGCAATATACTTCATACTATATTTTAGCATAATAAAGGTCAAAAATAATTTACCACAAAATGCCTGAATAACATTTTTAACATAATCAGAATGCATGAAGTAAATATGCTTAGAGATTTTCTATTTTTCTCCAGATAAAATTCTTTAAAAAAACTCCACATTTCCTCGAAAAGATCAGTTTGGAATGAAATTGTTTTTCTTTTTTAAGAAAATTGTTTCATGGATGGAAACAAAAAACCCTTCATCTCAAATGCTAGCCTTAAAGCTCTTTAAAGAATAAGTAAAGCTGAAAGCTTTTGTAGGCTGTATTATGTATACAAAGAAAGAGCATGAATAATAGTGCAATTTACGCATCCACTAATTTCTTAAAAAAACCCATGTGCAGATTGAGTATATATAACCTATGCAAATTAAGATACTGCTATTTAAAATGATGAAATCCAAAATATTCTAGCGAGATGAAGTACTCGAACAGGCAAAATGTCCATCTGACTTAGTCCCTGGTCTGACCACTACATGATTTGAACCAAAAATGCAGTGAAGTCTAAAGTAAGAGCAAAAGCTAAAGCCCTAAATGGGAACTGCTGAGAACTGTTAATTATTCTGCTACTTCTCTGAGACCCCACTTAGACCACTTTGTGCAGTTCTGGTGCCCTGAACATAAGGACACGGAGTTGCTGGAGCAAGTCCACAGGAGGCCACGAGGATGATCAGGCAGTGCAGCACTTCCCATATGAAGACAGACTGAGAAAGTTGGGGCTGTTCAGCCTGGAGAAGAGAAGGCTGCATGGAGACCTCCTAGCAGCCTTCCAGTTTCTGAAGGGGGCCTATAGGGATGCTGGGGAGGGACTCTTCATTAGGGACTGTAGTGACAGGACAAGGGGTGATGGGTTTAAACTAAAATGGGAAGTTCAGGTTAGATATAAGGAAGAAATTCTTTACTGTGAGGGTGGTGAAGCAGTGGAAGTTGTGAATGCTCCAGAGAAGTTGTGAGTGCTCCATCCCTGGCAGTGTTCAAGGCCAGGCTGGACAGAGCCTTGGGCTACATGGTCTAGTGTGAGGTGTGCCTGCCCATGGCAGGTGGATTGGAATCAGATGATCTTCAGGTCCTTTCCAACCCAAACCATTCTATGATTCTATGATTCTGGGGTGTCAGTAGCTACAGACTATAAGACCACTACAAATAATTAGAAAACACTATGTTTAGATAAACTGTGCAACCAACTGAAGCCTTAAATAAACTGATGACAAGAAACCTTAATGAGGACAACAGCATCAGGCAGAGGTAGAATCACAAGTGGTCTGGACAAGAAAAGAGACAATGAATGCTGTAAAACGCAAATCCAAAACCAGCAAAGACTTGTTTAGCTTAACAGCAGCAGTATACGAAAAGCATTCAAAAAGTAAAATTAGCAAAGTGATCAGGTTTGAGGCATGGGACCAAGCACTGTCTACATATAGTGTTAGCTACTGTAAATGAGAAGTGACCAAGCAAACTTACATCTGGATCTAGGTTAGGAGTTTGAATCACTCTCAAACTAGAACCCCCAGAGTGGGGGTTGTCGTTCAAGACCACTTCCAATGAAAACAAAGACAACAAAGCAAACACAGAAGCAGAAAACCAAACCTTTACGGAATCCACACACTTCTATTAATGATTAGAACTCAACGGTCCAAGGCACTTGGCATCATTTCACCAGCATTCTTTCCACAGTGTTTACTAGAGATAGACTGAATGTATTTAAACCAACCACTATTATCTGCATGGAGCTGTCTGACATTGTCATTCCCTGTTTCTCCCAGGCAGCAGAGACTAATCCTTCCAGTGCACGCTTCCGCCTGACTGATTCCATCATGCTGCAAAACCACAGCGATGTGCAGGAAATGCCGCATCTTTTGCAGAGGACAACGAACTACTCATTCTTGCACAGCATCTCTTGTTCCTCCCTCCTCTTGTTCAGGCTTACACTGAGAAAGGGACCACAGGGAGTATTTCTTTCTTACCCAAAGAACCATGAGCTTCAAAGCATGCCAGAATGACAGAAGAGTCACCAGGCTCTTGTCAGTGCTCATCCAGACATCTGCCCAGCTGATGGCCACCTCTGCACACAGTGACTTACTCAAGCATACACACTATTGTGCATAGAACATTTTGGAGCAGCGAGCACTGAAGTGTAAAACAGTGGACGAAACTACAATTCATTTATAAGGGCTGCACACACACATTCACAATCTTATCTGATATGCACTCCTGGAGCCCAGCACTTCTGTACTGAAGTCATCACTTCCTAGGAACTGACACATTTTTGTATTCCAGCTGAGGGCATAGCCTACTATATTTATTCAGCTCTAGGGTACAATAAAAAGGAGAAAATGAGACACGAAAGACTTTAAAACAGGCTTTCCTTAGGGATCCTGACCACACAGGGAAAGTTGTCCTTATTCTCAGCCTTGCCAACACAGTGCATCCAGTTCTACATCACTGATCTTACCGCTACTTTTTCAACTTAAACAAAGATTCAACCTAGAAATGTTTTACCTGTTGTTACTACAAATAGTCAATGACATAGGAATAAATCACCATGGAGATTTTATAGCATATCTACATAAAATAATAATATGGACCTTCTGTCTGTTTCTTCAGGCCACAAATCTGCTAAGTATTTTGTTTTCAAATGCAATGGCTTTAGAAGGGTAGAGGGAGGCACCCGATACAAACTAATGGGAGCTTATTGCACAACCAGGCCCTCTGGTTGTTTTTGCACAATGCCAACACTGTAGAAAATACTGTAGAGAACAGGAAAATGTGGCAGTAAAACTTTTAGTTGTGCAAGAAGATTCACACTACTTGTAGCTTACTTATTATTATTCTAATGAGGAAGAGTATTTACTTTAAGAATGCCTACTGTAGGTAATACACTTTTTTTTCCTGGAACTGTGTTCTGAAGGATTTTATAGTCTTAATTTTTGGGGTGTAAATGTTCAGTCAGAATGCAAAAGCCACCTGGGATAAGCTCCAGTACCAAGTTTACTCATAGGATTAATTTAATCAGCTTCAAAAAGACTGCTCCAGGGAGCAAAACTGTGGAAAAGATTAAATGTCAGCATACACAGAGCTCTGGTCAACACGAGTAAGTTTACATCTCTGCTCAAAGAGGGGAAGTATTTTTCTCAGCACCCGAACTACTTGATTTCTTAGTCAACAAGTACAAATACACTTCTTCATTAATAAGCAGCAAACTTTTTAAAAGCAGATTTTCTTCTTGTTCACATAAGTAGGAAACTGAACACTTTGTTTCATGCCAGCATTACAACCCCTGCAGTGATTTCCATCCAGGCAAGGAGGAGACAAAATAGGAACCTCTGTGCTTCTGGGAAACAGAACACTTGAAACTCTGCAAGAAACCAACCACTCCAGAAATGATGGTGAAGACCTTTAGCTAACATGCTCACAGCTCCATTGGTAGTAATACTTCTACAGCAGCAAGCATCAGCAGAAAACTTGCCATTTCTATCACACATGCCATGCTACAAAGTTCCTTTAACAGTAAGTTAGCACTACACCATCCCTTTTTACTGTCATGTGTGTTACTCAGAAAGATACAAGAACAGGCTTGTCCACGTAGCAAAAAGTTCCCAGATTTTCCCTTACAACAGCGTCCTTCACGCATACCCTTTAAGGGATTTTGCCATCTGAAAAGATGTGGCAATAAATGGGATTTGATCATCCAGATTTTGGTTTTAACTCATCCTGTTTTCATTCTATGTTTCTCTCCCTCGTTTGCTTTCTGGTTAGCAGGATAGGGTTTTGTTATGCTTTCCTCCAGCTGAGACTCATTACTGGGATGCATAAAATATTGCAGGCTTCTCTGTACCAGTTTATTATCAACCACAGGAACAGCAGAGCAGCTCAGGGCTGCAGGAAGTCAAACCCTGATGGCACTGCTGCTTCATGCAGACTACAAAACCTTTATATTGCTGATGCAAACCCCAGCTGCACCCCACGACACAGGCAGGCCTGTGGAATCCACCACTCTTCTGGCTTAACTCAAGGTACAGAGAGAACTGCTGGTAATTGCTAGAAATGCTCTTTTCCTCGTGAAAATAACACCCATCTCTGCTGGATTCTGGTCCTGGCATGGTCTCTCCACACCAACAACATCAGCTGGACTTGCACTTAAAACAAAAGCCAGGTTTCTCCAAGGAGACTGAAATAAAACATTACTAAAAAACCCAGTGGAAACCCTTACTGTGAGGACTCCCTGACAAAAAAAGTGTGCTCGAGCACTGAGCTGAACGTGTGACTGCTGTGCTTGTCAAGGCTTCCTACTCTGTTTGTTTTTCCTTCTGACTACACTCGATTGCCAACAAATGAGTAAAGCAATGCCAGCCATACGGATGGAAGTGGTAGCTTCAAGGCATTTAGGACCTATCCAAAAAAAAGGACACCATGGGAAAGCAGGCAGTATTATCATGCCTGAGACACCAAAGTCTTTTTCCTGGGACCCTCTCTATATGTGGTGCTAAGCAGGTCGTGAAATGACACCCTGGAAGTCTTCCCCAATGTCTTTCACTACACTATCAGTAGCAGCATCCTCTCCACAATCATCCACCAAATACCATAATCAACACTGTGCTTTAAAAATGGAAGGCAGCAGAGCAGAAGTTAAGCCCCACTATTACTAAAGAGCTCATGCACTTCTTCAAAGGCTAAATTTAGCTCCTGTTTCCTGGCCTTAGAGTTTCCTGGCCTACAAGCCAGCTTCAGCAACACCTTTTTTCACACCTGTTATGCCAACTGTAGGGAAGAGAACACCGCCCTGTGAGAGCTGATTGCCTCTTACCAGAAGAACCAGGGAACATCTCATTTGGCAGGAGGAAAGAAAACCCAAGTCCCTAGCATGCCTAGAAAACTGTCCATGATTCCCCCAAAACTGACTGTGAGTCCCACAGGGGACAATGAGCACAAATGAAACACACCTGTGCTCAGACAGTTGTGCAGTAGCAACAAACACTGAGTGGGAAGCAGAGGCACAAAGATGCCTTTTTGATGCAATCCCAGCTCAGATTAAGCTACTGCTGCATGAGAACCAAATCCTCCTGTGAAACCTAGGTAGACATATCCTGTTGATCACGATCTGATTTCCTAGGAGGAGCTGCATCACCTCCGGTGCTGACTGTCAGATTTCATGTGTTAAAATAGGTTGGCATGGGTCAGTATTGCTATGGGAGGGCATCAGGATGATGTAAGGAAAGGTAATGGCACTCTTCCTTCTCTGACTCATTACTGTGCAGTAATGAGCCAGAAATAGAGCTTGGTGACAGCAGACAGGGGGAATGAGAATTTGAACATGGACTCTTGTGTTTGTCACAGAATCATGGAATCATAGAATCATTTAGGTTGGAAAAGACCTTTAGTATCAGCAGGTCCAATTGTTAACATAACACCTCCAAGTCCATTAAACCATGTCCCTGAGCGCCACATCTACAGGTCTTCTAAGCACCTCCAGGGATGGTGACCCAACCACTTCCCTGGGCAGCCTATTCCAATGCTTGACAACACTTTCCATGAAGAAATTATTCCTAGTATCCAACCTAAACCTCCCCTGGCGCAACCTGGGGACATCTCCTTTTAATCCATTGCTTGTTACTTGGTAGAAGAGACTGACCCCACCTCACTGCATCCTCCTTTCAGCAGTTGTAGGGAGTGATAAGGTTCCCCCTGAGCCTTCTCTTCTCCAGACTGAATCCCTCAGTTCCCTCAGGGGTTTCTCATCACACTTGTGCTCCAGGCCCTGCACCAGCTCCACTGCCCTTCTCTGGCCCCACTCCAGCACCTCAATGTCTCTCTTATAGTGAGGGGCCCAGAGCTGAACACAGGATTTGAGGTGCGGCCTCACCAGTGCCCAGCGCAGGGGAACAACCACTGCCCTGGCCCTGCTGCCACAGGCCAGGATGCTGTTGACTTGGCTGCCTGGACACAAGCTGCTCATGTCCAGCTCCATCAATCAGCAACCCCAGGTTCTTTCCCACCAAGCAGTTTCACAGCCATTCTTCCCTAAGCCTGGAGCGTTCCAACGGGTTGTTGTGACCCAACTTGATCCCCTCATCCAGATCATTGTCCAAGTTTTTAAACAGAACTGGCCCCGCTACTGAGCCCTGGGCAACAGCACTTGTGACCAGCCACCAACTGGATTTAGCTCCATTCACCACCATGCCTTGGCCTCAGCCACCCAGCCAGGTTTTACCCAGTGAACAGCATACTCATCCAAGCCACGTGAAGCCAGTTTCTCTAGGAGAATGCTGTGGGAAATGGTATCAAAGGCTCTATTAAAGTTTATGCAGACAACATCCAAAGCCTTTCCCTCATCCACTAAAGTGGGCCACCTTGTCATACAATGAGATCAAGTTGGTCAAGCAGGACTTGCCTTTTATACACCCATGCTAACTGGGCATGGTCACCTTGTTGTCCTGCACATGCCCCATGATTGCACTGAAGATGATTTGCTCCAAAACCTTCCCTGGCACCGAGGTCTGGCTGACAGCCCTATAAGGTCCCTAGATGTCAAACCACACCAACAGTATCCCCTGCTATTAAAGAATTTACAACGCAGCATGTTCAAAACATATGTCATAATATGAAACTGATATTAATCAGAAATATTTAATAAATTGGGGAGAAGTCAAAACAGTTCATTTAAATGTTTTTCTGTATCTGGGCTTCATTTAGATCAAGACCTTGGGAGCAAACAAACAAACTAACAAAATAGATTTTACCAAAAGCACACTTCAGAAACAGTACATGTTTTGGACCAGTTCGACTTGTTCCACTATTATACACTTCCTCATACCATAGTTGGACATTACATCAGAGAATGCCACTGCTCCAACTAGCAGGGCAGAATGACTTTGTAAAAGATCGGAAGTCCCCATTTCCTATAAACATCTTGAAGTCTTTTGGAATGCTGGAAATAAGTGAAGTATGTAAGCACTAATGTATGTACGTAAGCACAAATTTCTTGGCATCTCTGTTCCCCAGCTCCTCAGATCATCTTTTGGATGCTTAGACTCTATTACATGTACTAGAGAACATCAGCTGAACTCAAGTATTTGGTAAATTAAGTTTTTTGGATCTTGATCTCTTAAGCATACTAAACATAACTTTTAGTACTGGTTTGGATTTTTGAATATGCATTACAACTGTATAAGGGAAAACTATTTTTATATTCCCTTAATCTGACCACATTCGATGAATTGAGACACTGCTGAAGACCAAGTCATACTAAAAACACTTTCAAAGTTTGTATTTTCAATTATGTGAAATTTCCTTAGAGTTCTAATGTAACCTGATCCTGTCTGCTCAGCCAGTCAGCAATAAACATAACAGAAGCCCAGCTTACTCCACTTTGTTCGCCAGTCCTATGAGGTTACATAAAGACACGGATCTTTTCCAAGAAAATACCAAAGCTTCCACACCAAGATGTTGCTGTCTCACAAATGTAACTATTTGTGTGTTCCATTTGTTGGTTTGTATTTAAAGAAACAAATGTCAGGCTGCTCCGGATTAAAGTCCGCACACCCTACCAATTTCCTTTAAACTCAGCAGGGAGCTGTGGGTTCCAACTTTTATCTTGTTTCCTATTAAGCAGGCCCATAAAGGCAGCTACCACAGATTAGAGAGTACTTAGAAAGGGTATTTGTAAAGACAGGTCTAACTATTCCAGCTGTTGAAACAGATACAGACATAAGTGCTAGCCACTAAGGAAATCTATGGAAAAACCAGTCAAAATTATCATGAGAAAAATATCAAAATCATCCATCAACTTGACAAATGAGTTCCTTATTAATTCTGTTAATGGATAGGGCAAAGAAGATTTCATCAATAATGACGACTCTAATCTAGCTGTTGGGAAACCATGGCTCATCTTCCTGTGTTCCACAGTAAAGGCTTTTCACACCACAGAATCAGGACATATAAATGGACTTGCAGCAGCCTGTCTGAAATTCAGACTCCCTATACCCCCTCAGTAACGCTTAAAACTGGTAAGTCATTTTGAGCCACAGAAATTCAATTAGCGCCAAGCAAGGTGTTTATGTATGGCTCCACATGCAATGAGGCACATGTCTGTGCTTCAAGGACATGTGGAAAGACACACAAATGCTACCTATAGATCAGGAGAGTTAGATGTTCTCGTGTTATCCCAAACATACTTTACTAAACCATTTCTGGATTAGAATGGGGGAATGGCTGCAGCATCCTTTTACAGGGCTGCAAAACCACAGGATTACACCAGTGAAGAAAAAGAAGCAATGCTCCGGAAATATACTTCACAAAGGATGTGCCCACAGACGTTTCCATGTACACCTCTAAGCATTTCAGAGTGAAATTTGCTATGCTGAAAATCATCAAAACCTCAAGACATTCCAAACCCCAGGCACAGGATACATGTGAAGTGCTGAACTGTTGTGTTGACTGGGCTGCTGCTAAACAGCTCTGTGTACAGACAGACCCATCAGTCTGTCTGAAATGAAAGCGAAGAAAAGCTGGACCTAATATTAGCACAACTGACTTAGTGCTAGTCATATTGGCTTCCCAACTCAGAGTAAAGTTTGCCGTTCCATGTCTCTACAGAAATCTATAGTATGGAAAACACAGACCAGCTCGGCACCTACCCCTGGGTTACTGAATTGACACCACTTGGGTTATTTTTCTCATGACCTGCAGGTCATGAAGCAAGCCACTTCAGAAGACCTTTAACTAAATCCTCTCTAGACACAGACAGTGTCACATACTTTGTGGGCCTACAGGGCTCCAGCAAACAATTCACCACTAAGAAATTATTAAACACTGGAGTGTGCACCATAGATCAGCACAATGTGTACCATGATTCTCTTGGACAAAGGATCCAGCAGGCATGGTCATCACAGTCATTAGGGTATTGTTCACTATGTTCCTACCTTTTTACCTGCTGGACTACATTTTGTGAAGAAGTGGTATAGTCAATGTTTGAGTGTACACATACCAATACACAAGCTCTATTCAATCCTTTGAAGTTATTCTTATTTTTTCAAGGAAAAAAAAAAGGTATTTGATTTTTCATGAGTTATCCACAGCTTAAACTGATCTCTTCTTTCCATTGTCTGCAGAAATTGCTCACCCAATCTCTTGACAGTCCTACCTGCAATAGTCACGGCAGTATATTTAAGTGAAAAAGTAAATTCCCAAAGGGTAACATGTAAAATTGTCTTTGAAACAACATGAAGAACTATGGTAAGAGTTAAGTTGGAGTCAACTCAGCCTACATTATGGCTGTTCAAAATTCTCTGGGGACACTGCAGCTGGGTTTTCAATCGCCTCTCTTTTCCTACTTCAAAGCAGCTCCAAAGTTCAGTGCTGTGGAATGCTTTTCTGTCTCTAAAACTTGCAGTGACCTAAGGAGTCTTACAAAGCCTCACAAGAGGATGAGGAAATCTGGAGTAACATAAACACAGCGCGTTCTGTTTGAAAACCACGCTTACAGAACCAGCATATGTACACATCCATACAAATGTACTGTATCTTCCAGTGAAGATCAGGTATTTGTTTTAAAAAGATACCTGTTAGTATCAATGTAAGTTATGGGTTTCCTATATGAATTAAGGATGACATTTTTAACTTGTTTCGTGCAATAATAAGACTATATGTAAAAATATGATTGTTCCAAGCCCGCATCAATGTGCCTTTCCACAGAGTATTATACTGATGTACAAAATCAGCAAGAAGATTTAATCGCTGTGGCCCAAAATTTCCATTCTAACTGTCAAACAACGTGAAGAGTTTCAGACTTATCACCCTGAGCAAATTTTCTGGTGGTTAGATATTTTGATAGCGTCAAGTTCTCTGCCTTTTCTGAGTCCATTTAATTAAGATTTCATGCATAGCAAGCAGACGTTAAAGGAGATTCATAGTAAGAAAGAAAGAAAATTGTACTTTAATGTTTACTGTACCTGCAATAAGACAGTACCCCCCGGGATCGTCAGCTGTAAACAGTACTTAGGGGCATTCTCCCAGGAGAGCAGCTGAACATCTTCAATAGCACTGTAGGAAATGCAGTTTTCCATATACCCAGTTGGCTGCAAGAAAACAGAAGAGAGGGGGAAAAAATGCTTAATTAGTCATCAGAAGTTTCACAATTTCAAGGTAAGAACAGCACTGTCACAGTTATTCTTGGTGCTGAAAATACCTCCAACGTATCTAATTGGAAAGCAAAATTCCTGTACATGTCATTCAATGGACAGATCCATCCAGACACCTTCATCCAACTCATTCATGTGTTAAGATTACTCACACAAAAACAAAACCAGGTTAGACTGAGGTGCCCAAAATACAAAAATGTCAAACTGCGTTTGTTCTGGACCCAAAATCAATGGAACCTAACTTTAAGTTCAAGGACGCATGAAGGGGTCTGGCCACACACGTGCTACCAGTGCACAAAGAAGCACCTCAATCACACATACAGAATAGCAGTGTACTATATTAAAGTAGTTTTATTCCACTTGTTCTTCTTTCTGGCTGCAAGGCTGATCAAGCACATCATCAAGATCCAGACTGCTGTATTTGACAGTGGTTCTTGGGACTCCAAAGGTTCAACCTTCAGCTTCTGGACTCAAGCAAATGCAAAGCAGCCAACCTACTCATCTCAGCCTATATGTAAGTAGTGATTTCCTTCACAGACTGCTGATGCCCAGTTTAAAGTGAAAGTCACAATTGAAAGATAAGTAAGTAACTTTGCAATCACATGGGTAATATATAATTGGTGGTAGCAAGGAAACAAACCTGAAACTCTTTATCAGTGCCCCCTAAATTCTTAGGCATTACAGAAGTACAATTATCTCTGAGATAACCTGAAATATAAATGTATGTACACAAACATATGTAAACCTATGTCCTAAATGTAAGTAAATACAAAGAGATATAGCTGTGTTATCTATTGAGTATGTGTACACACACCATACTTTACATAAGTCTTCATGTTGTTTAAGTAATTGGAGTATTTACCAGAGGGCCTCAAAGATGTCATTTATTTTGCTTTGCTACAGCATAAGCAAACTCGTTAGTACTGCTATGGCAGAGAAACTCTTTTTTTACAAAAATGATTAATCCCACCACGTGGAAACCCTTTGCATTGGACATGACTTGAAAGAGAATAAAGCTCATCACATTTATGAATTATATTCTCACTATTACTAGTTTACATGTAAGTTAAACTTCTCAAACTTACTCCTACTGTGCCCAATACATTATTTTTAATCAACAGCCTTGAAATAAAGAAGGCAAGGGAGAAACCACATCTATTTCAGGGTCAAACAAGGCCAACTCTTAAAATCACAACACAGGATTCCTGGGGGCGAGTGTGAAACAAGCAAGTTGCATTTAGAACGACTCTGCTTCTAATTGGTACGGCTTTCTTCCATAAGTTAAGTAGGTGGTGCATCTGGGAATCGTACTTTGAAGTTATACACTTCATACATGTTCATAAGGCCATAACGTCATCTGCCAAAATGCAGTGAAGGGCCTGCCATCCACCTTTGCTGCTGCACAAAGTCAGTTGCTTTTTTCAGCAAGAAAACCCCAGCAAGGTAGGGAACTGAACTTTAATACCTTTCTCAGTAATGTCTGTAGTGGCAGTTCTATGTTAGTTCTACATGGTATTCTACACTAGCCCTCACTGAAAACAATATTCACTGTCTCTTTAACGAAAACCTTGTTATGCAGGAAGTATGATAAACTTCTGCTTATTCATTTACCCACAATATTGTTCTACGCTAGTGACTGGAATCCCAGTGGCTTAACGCTGATACTCTACGTCATGCATTGCCTACTGGAGAGTAATTATCTCGTTTTCACAGGAAGCCAAAGGCCCAAGATCCTCTGGCAATCAGCATTATAACACTCAGGGAAAAATATGAAAACAGCCAGCATAAAATCTAGTATGCTCAGGAGGAAAAGTTATCAAAAACATGCTCTGAAAGACTGGAGAAGGGCGAAATCCAGAACCAGCTGACACAAATATGGAATGAAATGAATCAAAGCAATTTAAATTTCTCTCTTAAGGTGCTGACTGCCCTTAATACTCTCCATTAACTTCAAAGAGGATTTGAAGAATTCTCACAAAATCTGTTCCCAAGAGAAGCCTCTTCTATACCTTAAACCATCCATTTAAACAGCAGTAAGGGCAACTGATTGAGTTCAATCACAGCCATACACAAGTTATTTCATCCCAGGCATAAACCTCTTCTCAGAGGACAGTCCTTTTCATTAAGGGGAATGGAGAAACAGAGTTCTGCAGTTAGCAAAGGGTGGGAAGACTACATGGAATTAAACAGGTGGTTCCTGTCTCCAAATGAAAGCATTGTGCCAATGAGGT
Source organism: Agapornis roseicollis (assembly GCA_002631895.1). Classification (NCBI taxonomy): domain Eukaryota; kingdom Metazoa; phylum Chordata; class Aves; order Psittaciformes; family Psittacidae; genus Agapornis; species Agapornis roseicollis. The sequence goes on along the minus strand of NDXB01017367.1, from coordinate 71,157 downwards.
AGTTGATATGGCATTTGTCTGATTCCACTTCCGTATCTTCTACCTAGCCATAACAATATGCAAAGCTTTAATAAGTTGTTTGCCATCTTATTCCAAAAATTCATAGCCCAACTCTACTTTAATCCCTATAAGCACTGTCATATGCACTGTTTCTATTTTCATTACAAATCCCATGATCTAGGAAGTGTTTTCAATACTGAAAAAAGCAGCTACAGGCAGCTGCACCTTGGTTTTGCAGTCAAGAGTCTAAAGCAAAGTGATTTATCACTGCATGGAGCTCCTAGAAAGCTCCTCCTCTAGATGGTGTCAAACACTGACAACCACACACACCAGAGCTGTACAGAGCTGAAACAGCTGCCCTCAGACCTGAGACTTCCCTGAATGGGAGAAAGCCATGGTGGTCCTCACACAGAGACCACAGAACCAAGGAGGTAAAGGTCAGCCCCACACAATGGTGTCCTTTTCCTAATCCCTGCACACACATGGAGGCAGGACAGAGTGGTGTTCCCCAGTTGTGTTTTCTCAAGACCAAGCACTGTTCAGCCGTTTATCAGGAAATGGCCTGAGGTAAAACCACAGCCTGAGTCACTGGCTCCTCTTAAAACACAGGCTATTTTGACATGCAGGTATGCAAACGTAGCTCATGGTGAATCACTGTGGTCAATAAATAAGCAGTGCAAGTGCTGGACCTTCTCATATTCCTGTTTGTCCTGTTTGCACACACATCCCCCCAGAGCTTCATCCTCACCTCCAGGTTGCTCCACGGGAAATTCAAATTAAAACAAAGCACAAGACCAGAAATGTGGATTCAGAGATTTGAGAACACCAAAAATGAGACAGATCCTCAGTGGGTCACCACAAAGCATCTGGCATCAATATTAGTCTCAAGCAACGTTCCTACCTCCATGCAACAACTTCTCTCTGGCCACACAAGTATTTGCCTGGCTGTGGCATCAGGTACATCAGGAAGCCCCCATTCAGCTTTGACAGATTACTTCAGCTCCTCCAGACCCACTTCCAATGGGAACCAGAAACTAGTATGCAAACATAAATTAGGGCAGCAGTGGGACAGGAGTGAGCAGTGAGGACCTGAATATTTCAGTCTAATTAATGATATGAGACAGTCGAAAGCCACTGCATCTTTCAGCAGTAATACATCAAGTTCTCTTGAAAATGCCTTTATTTGAAAAAATAATAATTCTTATTTTTACAGCTGTCAGTTTTGAATGGATATTTATATTTCTTGGCAAAGTCTGAAATTTATCAAATGAAGCTAGATAATGCACTGTTCTCATTCACTCTACAAAATTAATCCTGACTTTGGAAACTTTGGCCAGAGTATCTACATATGTCAGCTTACAGATTTACAGTCGCAGTTTTAACTTCTGGCTGTTTGCTACTGAACATGTTCTGCAAGAGAGTCATAAATGAAAATGAAATTTATTACAACAAACAAAAACCCTAAGTCAAGGAAACATTTTTCTCCTCACATTAGCCTTTAGCCTCCTAACGAAACATGCAACTTCTCCGTTGGGAAATCAGGTATGTTTTAACCTCAGTGAGAACTTTGTCTTTTTTCAGTTCCATAAAGATTTATTAATCATACAGCTTTGAAACAACTTTGTACCAGAATAGCCACAAACCAAAACCTACTATAAATCAGATCTTAGGGGAATCCAGCGCTCCCAAAACTTCAAGAACATGTAGGCTCACACGAAAGGATAGTTTTCCCTTAGTGTTTCTGGGAAAAAGTCAGCAGCAGACTACTCAAAAACGCAAAAATCTGCCTACTTGCTTTCACGGGAAATTCTAAAAGGGAAAGAATAAACATGATGTCTATTGTTAATATGGGGCTTGTACGCACTTACTCATATAAAAATGCACTAAATCTTCAGCTGTGTATTTTCCAAAGAAAGTGCCTAGAAAAGATGGATTCTACAAACACAGATAGTTATTTGCATTAGAACATATTTAGACTGACAACTCCCACCAACACATCAACAATGAAGAATGATTTTCCCAATTAAATATTCCAGACGGTGGGGGGAAATGGGGCTATTCCAGACCCTTGCTCTTCTACTGACAGGTGCTTATTTCTTTCTCGGCTGCTCTTAAGAATGAGCCACACTGCTGTAGCCCAGGATGATGAGCATATTGTATTACATACAAGTTTTCCATACCCAAATAAGATTCATTCCTGATGAACAGCATGTACAAAAAGCTGATTGGTCTCAAAACTTTGACGGAGGTGGAGACTATTCAGTCAGCACAATGAAGGGCAATGGACTCTGAAACTGCTGAAAACAATGGGCAATTTCAAATACATCTCTGTTAGGAGACATCCATGGCTCCAGACAACGTCCCTGCAAACACAGCTAGTTCAGATAAGGGCAATTTACATCTTTGCTCATTAACTCCATAACCTATCACGCAACATTTATCAAGTTAAACAATTAGTAATATTACACCATAACATGCAGTGCAGCACAATCTGTCTCACTCTTGATATGGAAGAATTTACTGCCATGCCCACTTGTCAAAATCACTTGAAAGAGTGTAAAGTCAATGTTAATCTCCCAGAGATTGATGTGATAAGAAAAAAGACTGAAAGACTAATAGCTGGGAGACACCCAACTCTGCCCCAAAGCTGCACAAAGGAATTTCTGAGCTTCCTTGGAACAACACTGCATCTAATCCATCACACTTCCCAGACCCCTAACTTGCCCATCATTACCATTCCCTTCCCACTCCACACAATATGTAGGAGATTTCATGTGCTGAATCATAGCAAAAAAACCTCATTTCCTCTATTCATTGTGAGTATGACTACATTAGATGAAACAGATACTTAATCCAGGGAAACTGTGGAGAACTGATCTCTCCATGGGGCAAACCTGAATTATTTCTGCTTGGAGCTGCTGTGCTCCCAAGTGCTTCCAAGTTTGGTGGTGCTGCTTGTTGAGGTTTTGGTTGGGTTTGCAGCTTTCTAATGCATGGAAACAAATTTGGACACAGAAGCCCAAATCTTCAGGATCCACCCATCCATGTTAGCTGCAGCCTACAATGTACTAGTGCATAATTAATGATAGGAAAAAGAGGAAGGGGTTTTCCTATGACATTTGTTTGTGTGCAGTGAATAGGTCTACAAACATCCATGCCTGTATGTGTCTATACATATGTACACACACACCTGTCTTTATAGCTACACGCAGATAAAAGATAGTAGAAATATATCCCATATTCTTCTACAGAAAAATATATCAGCAACTGTCATATGCTCAGCACAAAGTAGCTTGTGACACAACTCAACTGAGGGAAGCCAGATCCCCACCTGTGCTGATCGTCCAAAAGGCTTCAGTGGAACTTCACTGATCCATACCAGCTGGGAATCCAATTCAGAAATTCAAGAGAAATTCGACCAATCGTTCCTCTGAATATGTAAGCAAAGTAAGACCAGAGCCTGTTGCATTAACTAACCTTACCAAACTGATAAAATAGTAAGAGCTGCCAGTAAGAAACAGATTACCCCCAATTGTTCAATCTGCAGTGGGCCTGAATTACCAATTATGTGGAGCTATAGAAAATGGACAGGCCAAAACTGTTCCTCAAATAGCTGATAAAAAATACTCTGGTTGCAACATTAAGATATATGAGCTATAAAATCTGTGAAATCAGCACAGCAGACACCAGCAGAGGGAACGACTTCAAATTGATTCAGATCCAAAATAAGTTTAAAGCACAGAATAGAAGTTCATTATTAAGAAAAAGGAGGGGAAAATAATGTCATATTATGGGATGTGTACTGTGACATATGGAAAATGTCATTATTTAGCTGAAATGCATATAGTTTTCATTGGGGTTCTGTTTTGTTTCATTTTTATTAGGAGATCCTTCTCTTATACTGTCAAAGCCAGCTGAAGGGGCGCTTCTGAGTGTTCAGTTTATTTTATCCATGGAGCTATTTTAAGTTTTGGTGTAAAATAAAACATGTATCTTAACTTTCTGAAGATGCTTGTCATCAAGATGATCCCATTAAGCAGCCCATAGGAAATCAATCCCTTCTCTCTGGCTACTTCTGCATGACAAAAGGAATCCCACTGGGACTTCCAGGAGCATTGAACACTTTTATCAGTTCAGTGCTGATGTCCAAAAACCTCTCTCTGAGGTTAAATTTATATGGGAAACCTTGCCTCCCGTATGTTCAAGCCTCTGCTGGCAGGGATGAGAACGTGCTTCAAGGTGCACCCAGTGCAGAGTTGGAGGCTGATCACAGCTCACCATCAATATGGGGGCCAAATCGACCGGGTCACTGCCAATGGGCAGGAAGGCTGCTCCCAGACCAGTGATAAGGAGCAGGAAGAGGAGAAAGCTGTGTTTGACACAACCTGCCAGACAAGAGACTTTCAGGCACTGGCCCAACTTGCCTGCCAAGGTGGAGAGCTTCTGCTTGGGGCAGCAATTCCCCAAGCATGCACTGCAAATATGCTGATAAAAACATGAGCTGCAGCCCTCAACCCCTCCCAGCGAACACAGGAACTCAAACAGAATAATTCCTATCCCCTCACCAACCCAGAGGAAGAAAATCTCAGTTAAGGTTGCAGCTGCATCATCCTCTTGATCATGCCCTAGGTGACATGAGAAGCCTGAGGGATGTGGGAAAGAGCTCAGACTTCCTGACTCCAACTACGTGAATCAGCTCCAAAAGCATTCTCCTCCTCTTCCAAAACTGCATAACCATAAGGACCATTCCTCAGCAGGGCTCATGTTCTCCATCCCTTTGCATTTATCACTGCACTACACGACATTCCCTCTGGGGAAGAAATACTTCTTAACCTTGATGAGACAGGTAGGTTACTTATCCATCTTTGAAATTAATTCAGGAAGGAAGGGACTCCACAAGCCAAAATACAGTAGGTACACATCTTCTTCAGAAGCAGCAGTAAGTAAGAGCAGCAAGTAAGAGCAGCAGGGACTTACTGCCTAAGACTATACATACATGTACTTCTGTGAAATGACTGACAGGAATATTATAAAATCCCTAACTTTTACCCAGAACACGAAACATCTACTGACTGCTAAACAGATCTTTGCTAAGTCACCATAGCAACGATGATGTGACAGAAAACAAAACCACATCCACAAACTGTTCTTTAGTCAAGGCTGCTCTTTATTTTCAATTCCCTTTCAATAAACCAGCCATATCACATGCTATAAAATGCATCAAACACTGACAAACCAGAGCAGAAAGGGTTGTGTGTAAGGATTTCACACCACACAGACACAATGTATGCTACATTAAAATGCCACCCTTTAATGAGTACTTTAACAGGGGCAGCCCTGAGAGCTGGAAATGAAAGCTGCTTTCACAGAACTGCATAATGGTTGAGGGTGGAAGGGTCCATCAGAGGTCAGAAAGTCCAAGCTCCCTACTCAAGCCAGGTCACTGTTAACAACATTACTCAGGATTGTGTTCAGATGGCTCTTGAACCTCTGCAGGCAGTAAGACTCAACAACCTCTCTGAGCAACCTATTCCAATGCTCAATCATCCTCACAGTAAAGTTCTCTCTCATGTTCAGGTGGAACTTAAGTTTATGCCCATTGCCTCTGGTCCTAAAGCTTGCCACCACTAGGAAGAGTATGGCTCCAGTTACTTGACACCCTCCCTTCAGATGTTTAAGCACACTGATCACATCTCCCCAGATTCCAAAGAAAAAGTTGGCACATGGAAAATAATGAGTCTGCTAAATAACTGGAAATGTGGACAAACTGACATGTACCACAAACAGGAGATCACAGTCCAGCTGTGTTTCTCAGAACTCATTTAGGTAATTGCAGTAGCTTGGTCCTGCTGCATACTGTCCTTGCACTTACAGCAGCTTCTGGTTTACAGATCTCTGAAGGCCTGTCACTCATTATCTCTTGTAGGTCAACAGACGGTTAAGAAGGAAACCACATCTGTTATCAATAGGGTCACATCCACTCTGCAGGGATCTGTACCTCCCATGGAAAAATGTAGGGTTTTACAAAGCAAGAAGGCCGAAGGCAGCTGCAAGGGAAGAAATATATTCACCTCTGTCACCTGTTCATATGAAGTCTAACCTTAAAGGTGATCTAAGTATAAAGTACAGAACTGGGAAGAAGCTGAGCTATATATGACTCTATGCCCTTTAGAAATACAAAATCTGACTCAAGGGCTCTGCGATCCTGACAGTTCTCATCACCTTTTTAATGCACATAACAGCTCATTTCTTACTACATTTTTTTTGCAAGATCTAGAAATGAAATTGTTGTGAAACTAAACATAGCATATGTTATATACTGACTTTTTTGTTTAAACAAGTATTCACTTATCACACCCATGCCTTTTACGTGCAAAGCCATGAAACCCCTAGGTGCTGTAATAGTCAAATGGTTTCCATAGACTATTTTTTCCTTTTATTTTTAATTCATTTTTTATTTCCAGAATGACACATCCAATCTCAATCCGATGAACAAGTACAGGATAGGGAGTGCAGTAACCCAACTAAGCTTCTGAATTCCCAGCAGGGAATGTTCTATTCTGACCTTTTTTGGAGAAAAGACAAGCAGGTCCTGAGTTTCCAGCAAAATATTAATACAGCTCCCTGGTGTACATTAGATAAAAGAAAGGACATGTAGCTGAGCCTTCAAAAGGAGCTGCTTGTCTGTTAATGATAGTCTCACTAAACTTCTGCTGTTATTAGGCAAAAAACCCCAGTGACCTCCTCAGGATGAGTCACAGCCACTTGGAATCACCTTCTGCCACGAGATGAGGTGGTAAAACATAGTTAAAGTGCCAATGTTCTGTTTCACATGTCTTATCCTCAACACTAATTTGGATGGTTCTACAGAGTTCTAAGTGAGATCCAGCTCTGACATCTGCTGCAGTGATTCCCTCTTGATTCTGTCTCTCCCTCAGCATCACACAACAACGCTCTGACACTAACGGAAAGTGTCCCTCTTGTCAGCAGGAAGTCTTTTGCAGAACTGTGCTTGCACACTCCTGGCCCTACCCATAACTATCTTCCTCATTGTTTAATGACTGACCCAGTGTTTGTACTGGGAGGGAGTGTTGCTATTTAAATAGAGGGTAACTGAAGTATGTGTGATACCTTGATGGAAGGGAGATGGAGGTGGGGATGGAGAAAGAGAGGGCAACTGCAGTGAAATATCAGAGTAAATATTTGAGAAGTGTCATTTGACTGGTAAATGCATAATGGGGAGAACACAGAGCACCAGTTAGAACCTAAATTACCTTTGTAAACTCCACTACTATGCAGAAGGATTCAGTGAGGTATAGGAAGTGGTACTGTCTCTTTGGTTTAAAAAATACAAATTGAGTATTTCACTAAAACCATAAAGGTATTGTGCTCAAAGAGAATGATGTGGTTATGAACCTGGCATACCCAAATAGAAAACATTTTGTTCCAATATGATTACTAGCCTAGTAAGTTGTTTTTCAAGATAGGTAAATATGAGTGCCTAAAGTGAAGCATGAGCACCTGCTTATGAAAGGTGCCATTATCATCATCCCACCACACATCCTCTGAAAAACAGAGAGCTTCCGAAGTGAGAGCAACCCTGCAATCAGGCACTGTGAAACTGGCAAACCCTTTTATCTGTGTGGCTCCTGAAAGGCTAGAGAAGAATTCCAAAGAATTGCAATAGTCCCTCCAGGGATCACAGTACATGTGGCTCTAAAGAGGTGCATCTCCACTTTATCAGATACTAATGCACTGCTCTTTCATACTGTTTTTCGGAATCCTAAACCACTCGAGTCCTCCAACAATATTTTCTGTTCCAATTGGATGATTCAGTCCTCAACAAGGCACACTTATCTCCTCTGCATCCTCTGATAGAGGGTTCACACATGGACAGTGAAACAGCTAAATGTCTCATAGCTTCCATTTCAAGAGATCAGGCGGGGGCTCACAACACATCAGTTTATGCAGATGCGTCTCTAGGTGATGCAATTTGGGGGGAAAAAGAGCTACATACCCAGCCATCACCTAATGATACACATCTGGAGATGAGAAACAACACAAGCACTTCCCAGGCTATGGGGAGATCAGACAGCTTTCTAGATTTCCTCTGCCTGCTTACTTGACCACAAAGATAGCTACACAATACCAACACAGAGATGCCTTATACAGTATCACTTGAGAATTAAACATTCAGTGAAAAAAACCTCTCCCAACAAAACAGCTTTTGACATTAGATAAGGCTGACTCCCTGCCTCCCTTCCATCTTCGTATCAAAATTGGCCTTAAAATAATTCCAGCCTTTCAGACAGGCTAGAACTTCAGGTTGTATAAGCACAATGTCTGCAGGTTTCACTCCCACCCTTGGCAATTATATTTTGGTTTTCAAGCTCAATTACATCGTCAAGTCAGCTTTCCTGTACATAATTCTGCAGCAACATCCTTGCCCTCTGTCAAAATTATTTTATTAATCTATTTACTATCCCTAAAGGAAATAGCTGGCTTCTATAAAAGCTTAAACATCGCAAACACCTTTGTAGCCTGAGTTTTCCACATGGGGAGGAAAGGGCAAGAGAAATGTACTATTTCAGGGCTCTGACTTCAACAACCAGACAGTTATTAACAAGGAAATCTGAACAATCCTTGGTGAACTGTTTGCTCAAAGTTTAGCTAGCCATGGATTTTCCAATAGAAAACTATCTGAAAGTTAGCACTACCAAAGTACATGAACACTTAATGGTAAGTCTGAATCCAAACCACCATGGACTTACAGCTACCACTGAGTGTCACGATGTGGCCTCTAAACATTGACACAAACACGAGTTGCTTCCCCTCTATGGCATTTTGGTTTTAGCAGAATACAAAAGCTTCCAAATTAGATATATGTTTGAACTCTATACCTGAGATCACATTAATGGGTTTTGCCCACTTCTGCTTTTATCAGCTTTACCCAAGGCAGGAATGAGAAAAAAGAATAAACCACTCCTGCCCTCCTCTGTGCAATTAAAATCCTCAAATACCACTGCATATCTGTATTTCACCACTGCTGCACAAAGCATAATGGTGATGGAGGAGGAGCCCTGCTCCCTCTAATTCACAAGGTAGGTTTTCTGCAGAGCTAAGAGCAGTCCTGCATTACATACCCATGCTGCTTCCCTGGACAGCAGAAAATCACTAACAGGACAGCCTAAAAGCACAACCAGCTACTTGCACTGAACTGCATAGATTTGTTTCTCATCTTTCAGTTCCTTAACATTTTATTTGATATAGTTAATGAGAGTTGAGTTTGACTGAACAAAAGGGTATGTATGAACTTGCTGTTGATACCAGCTCTCTTCCTTCTGATGACTTTGGCTACATGTTCTTACAGCATTAACAGAATCTCATGGCACTGTTATGTTTGCAAATACAGATAAAAACAACCAGAGCAGAGTTTAGTAGGAAAGGTTAAACATCAAGAATATAACTACTTCATTTTAATTCATACATCTTCCCACATGTAGGTAGGAAACATTTAAAGAATACTTAATATAGAGATTGTTTATCAATCATTTCCCCAGAGACAAAGAAAGAAGTTAAACAGAAAGCACAGCATTCACGTTAACCTCTGAAGAAGGCCCAAGAGATCAGCAAGTTTCAACTAGGCATTATAAAGGCATTTTAGGGAAGTATTGTTATTAGAAAGGAAATACAAAGCTTGCATAATACAGTAACCTCTGCCTTTTTCTTTAGCTTGCACCCTGCTGAGAAAGACTTTCTTGCTTTCTCTTTCTGAAAAAAACGTAATTTAAAAATACGTATCTCTGAACTCCAAATCAGACTTTATTCCTGCTCCCTTGCAACAAAATACCAGCTCTTATCGGAAACGAATGAAAAAGAAACTAAAACCAAATTCAACACTATGACCTCTGTAGAAGATTACTTCCAAATATGACAATGTTTTGTAATATGTTGGACCACTAAACCCAACTCAAAAGTTCAGAGAACAACTAAGGAATATTCTTCTTTGCTTCACATTTAAGCTGAGAACCTTAACATCAAATCCCATTCTTTGCAAAATAAGAAAATCAGACTCAGATCCAAAGTACTGACATAAAGTTTGATTTTGACCCGCACCCTAACACCTCCACAGCCAATCCTAGTAATTCCCTCGCCAATACCTCTCTCAGAGTATAGATTAAAGTCTTTACTGTACATTCAGAGCCATTCCTGTGATGCAAGGATTAGGCATGAAGAAAGAGTCAAATTTTCAAAGGTGCAACTGCCTTTGAGCATATCGTGCGCATATCAGAGTATTATGAGCCCAGCCACAAACACCAGTGCCAGACAAACCACACCTCTGAAATTCTTGTCCTGTCTCCCATTTTCTTTTTATCTCATCTAAGCACAGTCTCTACATGCCCAGTTACGAGGAAGATTCATATAGTCATCACCCCCTCTATGCTTCTATTTTCATTAATATTTTCATCAATATTTTCACTTAATTTCCAGTATATGCTTCATTTGGGAGGTTATTACACAGAGCTGGAAACACAATGTTCCAGCCTGCTGCTGTGACCCCTGCAAGAGGCAGCAATGCACTAGGAATGCCTCAGTGGCAGCAGATGTGCTAGAGATGTCACTAAGATCTAACAGCACCTCTGAAAGCACAGCCTGCTCAGGTAATCCTGGCAGTGATCTAGCACTAGATTAAATACATCGTTGTCAGTCTAGAAATAGCATATCTGACTTTAAATACACAGCTGCAGATGCACACAAGATTCAACAACGTCTCATAGGAAGTACTCTCTTCAAGATGAATATAAGCCTTGCAGCTTTTAAGAACAAAGGCTGCATCATGAAGCCTTTGTTATTTCAGTAGCTATGATAGGCTTTACTCATGAGAAGAGAATGAAAAATAACTCTTTCCTTCAGTAACCAAGAGCAGCGAGGTCAAGTCATTAGAACTTGTTGCTGTGCTTCATTTAGAAGTCCAGATCCTGCAGATGCATTTTGAGACAAGCAACCAGTGGTTGCAACAACATTCATTACACAAGAACTGTGTTTCAACTCCTAACCTTGTCATCTATTCCCTTACTCTTTCATGAACAGAATGAAAAGCTAGTGAATTGCCAATTGCAAGTCAATGCAAAACTCATTGGGTGAGGTTTTGAGGACATCAGACTAGAAAATCACAATGTTTCTTCTCAGATGTTAAAAACTACAGCTCCTGACTAATGCTGCACCCATTTTGTTTTCCTATCAGGAAAAAAAACAGACTAGGTCACAGAGGAATGGCAACTGTATTGTCTTTCCTGAGAACTCTCGACACTGCCACAGCAAATACACAAAGCTATTGACAAGGCCTGTTATGAGAATTGTCCATCAGCATTACCAGACATGAAGCATAATGAGCCATGTCAGGCCATTAAAATGTTGGATGGGAAGAGCTGAAGACACTTTTACTGCCAAAAATATCAATGTTTCAGGCAATACACACACAAAAAAAGTCATACATTTCACTAGCGGCTGCAGGATGAATGCTACTGCTCGTTTTGCTCATCCTCTCAACAGCATTCAATCCTGTTCTGAGCATCCTGATACAGTCCACAGTTGCTGAAGGTCTATGAGAATAAAAGAAACCCCACAGTGACTGAAGCTTTATGGGATTTGTTTTTTCCCTAATAACCTACATCACACAATTGCTCTCCATACCACCTAATTAAAATACCTTTGAAATGACAGTCCTATAGGAATCTTGAATGCAAAGCTATCAGACCACTCCCAGAAATGACTCCAGTCACTACCCAAGTCAGACACAGAGGTTCAGCAGTTTACATGTCATTATACTTTAACTTTGGAATCCTTGAGATCTTAGTCGTCCCATGAACCCCTTTAATCAATTAATGGCATTCATTAATATACACTGGCATTATCTGGAGACAGAAATTAGCAGCTCAACCCTCAGCACAGCTTTAAGAAGACGGAGACTGAACCAGGCTGAGGATGGAAATGACTTGGGCAATGCTCTGTGTCACAGTCTGACACTTTTGTGTTGAGCTATAATGAAATCTAATGCTCTCCACAAAGGAAAACATCATAGGTGCTCACTGGAGTGCCCAAGACAAAACTAACTCTGTGCTTAAGAAGTCTGTGCTTTAAAAAATTCTCAGAAATACCCTACAAAATATTACAGGGTTTTCTTATAGAGGTTTTTTGTGGTTTTGTCTTGGTTTTTACTATTAATGCTACATAATGCACCAAAGACCCAAAGCTAATGGCAATCACAGCTGAGGACACACAATCACTTTGCTGCTCTCACCAAGGTTCTGCAGTTCATGAAACACAAAACCGTACCAAGCAAACCCATGAGCTTTTACGAGTCTCTTGTATCTGATACAATATTAAGAGATGAGTATGAAGAGGTAAGTTTAGCACCAGCCATCAGAAAGCAGACTGCAAAAACAGCAAAAACCCCAATCAAACAAAAATAAATCAAATGAAACATCTGCCACATTACTCCTTTTTCCTAGCAACACTCACCTCCAGTAAATGGAAGAGTGAATTTGCAAACCCAGTAGCACTGATCAGGAATGATGTCCTCTCAGATGTTGGCAAGAATTCATCAAAACCATGTAGCAAGATCTCTTCTATCAGAAGAATGTAGTTTAGAACAACTTTCTGTGGCCACTGTTCAAATATAAGCCTTAAATTCCTGAACAGGGGAAGAATACTGAAAAACTGAAACCGCTCATCTGGCAAACGTAATGGCAGGTCTTTTGTGCTCCTATTCTTCAACACTGCCCTTTGTAACTCATGCATAACTCATATTCATAGAAAACTTTAGCGTAAAACCACCATACGGTGACAAAGAGCAGAATTTAAAATAGTCCCTTTCTAGATGTTTCAATCCTCTTCTGTTGAAACAGGGTGTTTGTATTATGCTAAATAACAAATTACATGTCTGCAGAATCCCTTTTCAATTATGAGCTAATTATTTCTATACAGCAAAACAAAAAGCCCGAGTTGTGTCTACTGCTTCACTCAACTTCTTTATAAATTATTCTTAAAGAGCAAATGAGATTCCTCATTCCAGCTGTATTTCAACCTGATCAAGACTCACTTCTTACAGCTCAGAACCCGTAATGCTCTTTCATTTTAGGGACTATTAGAAATAAAAGGATGCCAATATTTTATCTGGCAGTCAAGCAAGCCTTTGAAGTTTGATGTCTACAGTGTCAAAAGACAAGTAACTACAGAACTTAATGTGTGCAGACGAACAACTGTTTAAAAATCAACAAGAATTTCAGCAGCACCCGGTGAGGATTTGGGCTCCCTGAGTGCATTCCAGTGAATGCTCCCACTTCTAACCAGAATGTGCCCATACACAAGGGTGTGAGCTTGAGATCGTGACCTGAAGTACACACAAGGGGAGTTTAACATCTACTCTCTACATGCTTAAAAGGAATAGGGGGAAAAAGCACAGCATACCTTTCACTGTACATTTCTGGACAGTCTTTCTGAATGCTCACTTCTTAAGCTCAGGTTTGCTGTGCTTGGCAGTCACTTTTGTGTCTTTTGCAACAGTGTTCACACACAAACTGTCTGTGGTTTCATGGTTTGCTTCCCATTTAAAACTAACACTTAAACAGTAGCTTTATTTTTGTTAAATAAAAGCTTTTTTTCTGAATTCTGACATCTACTTCTCTTTTTAAATAGGAGGGAAAAATCATTTTTATAAATGACACCAGTGATCGCTAGTAGTACTTTTCTTTACCACTTTGATTCACCAGCTCTCATTTGTGCTGTTCCTCAACTTTTTGTGCTGTGTTCCATAAAAGCAATCACAGCAGGAATCATAATGTTGACTTCTTGGGCATTAGGCTCTGACAATGCCTATATTTCAGTTCTTGAGGCTCTGAGCTACAGAGAAAAAAGCTTAGGTAAAGAACATGTAACACAAACAGAACTATTTTCTTGCAAATGCTTATGTTGAGAGGAGAAAAACAAGTCAGATAATTTCTCTACATGCTTTGGGTGCTCACAGCAGCATCTGCTTTTGACCTCCTAAGCAAGTAAGCCAAAGGCCATTAGGTACCACCACACAACACAACAGAGACAGCTCCAACAACACACCAGTTCTGCTCCAGCAAGACGTCCCCTGTGTTCTACATGCTCACAAAGTCAGTATCAGCAAATCAGCTTCTGCCATTAACAAAGCAGCTGAGGCTGAAGGGAAGACTTTGTTTTACTACTCCGTATCACAGAATAATAGAATGGTTTAGGCTGGAAAGGACCTTAGTATTGTCTAGTTCCAACCCCCTGCCAAGGGTAAGGATACCTCACCCTAGACTATCTCACCCAAGGCTCTGTCCCACCTGGCCTTGAGCACTGTATCACTGTTGTAAGGTGAGGCTTCTGAAGATGCTTCTCTGCAGAGACGTGCTCTGTCTTCCCCACCAGAGATTATGGAAACACTGTCAACCAAAGAGCTTCCTCCTTCACACAGCCTTCTAAGACCAGTGAGGGGAGAGCTGAACCCTGCACTAGCACTCTGTAATTGCTTCAGCAGAAGTTGGAAGACATCAGCAACTGGACTTTCTACTCCTTATTCCCTGAGAAAGCAAAGTCTGTAGAGAGCAAGCCTCCAATTCCAGGTTTGGTGTTAAAAGCAGCTTGGTCTTTGGCCAGTCATGGAAGCGAGATAAAGATGACCTTGCATGCTGCGCTGCCTGACCGGGACACAGCAAGGGTTACTCCAGCAAGCACAATGTCAGTGAATGCACTGAGAGTGCTACTGTAACCACACAAACATCTGCAGCTAAACACATCCCATGAGAAGAGGCAGACCTTTCAAACAAACAAATCTGGAAAACCAGAAGCTTCTTAATTGCATGACAACGGAGAGGAGCCTCAGCTGCTAAGTTTGACTAGCATGTTGCTGCATTTCTGGCAGCTTTGCCCTGGCTTCCAGCAATCTAGGTTGCAGATTTTAACAGGTAGCTTTGACCTTTAAGGCTCTTGAGCCTTACGCTTTCTTTTAGGCCATGCCTTAGACTGCATCACCCTCAGACTTTCATGCTTAGCTCATTCTGAAACTTCTGCTCTCAGCTGAAGGAAACCAAGTATGTCAAATACAAAAAATAAACAACACAAACCCATTTGCTGTCACACACAGAAAACCACTTTGTCTTTAATTTTATATAAAATAGTGAAAAAGACACGGCCCCAATCTTGAAGAATCTGTCAAAATATAATCATTTCACACGTAAGATGCCTTATTGTGAAGTATCAGCAGCTGAGCTTAGTTTGTTTTCTTAAAACTGCCTAAATGAACTTGGCAAAAGTTAGGACAGCACCACTCATAACACGGCATCGTTGCTACAAAGCAAATGGCACAATTAATGTGCCATTTCTACAAAGCAACCAATCACAGCCTGCAAGTTCCACATCCTCACAGGCACAGCTAACCCTAACCTCCTCAACTAACACTTTTCATTTAGTAGCAAAGAGAATGAGTTTGCAAAGAGGAGATTCAGAGCAGCCCTGCAGAGAAGGACTTGGGGGTGGTGGTCAATGAGAACATGAACATGAGCTGGCTTCAGTGTGTGCTTGCAGCCCAGAAAGCCAAATGTATCCTGGGCTGCATCAAAAGGAGCATGACCAGCAGGTCGAAGGAGGTGATCCTGCCCTTCTATTCTGCTCTCATGAGACCTCACCTGGAGCATTGTGTGCAGTTCTGGTGTCCTCAACATAAAAAGGACATGGAGCTGTTGGAACAAGTCCAGAGGAGGCCACGAGGATGATCAGGGGACTGGAGCATCTCCCATATGAAGACAGGCTGAGAAAGTTGGGGCTGTTCAGCCTGGAGAAGAGAAGGCTGCATGGAGACCTCATAGCCTTCTAGTATCTGAAGGGGGCCTATAGGGATGCTGGGGAGGGACTCTTCCTTAGGGACTGTAGTGACAGGACAAGGGATAATGGGTTCAAACTTAAACGGGGAAAGTTTAGATTGGGTATAAGGAAGAAATTCTTTCCTGTTAGGGTGGTGAGGCACTAGAATGGGTTGCCCAAGGAAGTTGTGAGTGCTCCATCCCTGGTAGTGTTCAAGGCCAGGCTGGACAGAACCTTGAGTGGCATGGTTTAGTGTGAGGTGTCCCTGCTTCTGGCAGGGGGGTTGGAACTGGATGATCTTAAGGTCCTTTCCAACCCTAACTATTCTATGAAATTCTATGAATAGTTCATTTAATTCAATGGCAATCATTTCATAAATTGTACTGGTGTCAGCTTTTGATGAAGCATGGGCTACTGCATCCTTGGACTACAGAAGATGCACATTCCAACCACCACTGTGTGGGCAGTACTGACTTTGAGTGCTTCACACAACAAGAGCACGAGGGATGTTTCACTGTAAATTACATTAAGTGGTGGAGAAATAAGGGAGAAATGTACCCTCTAGGACAGGGGGCAGCATTTGCATTCCTGCTCTTGGTCTGAATGTTGTTTTTATGAATGCAACACTGGGGCTTTGCAAAGTGACAACTGGCTGTCAATTATCAGACAGAAATTGACGTCATTCAGTCTCAAAATCTCTTTGTCTATCCCACTTAATTTCTTTGTGTTAAAATATTCGAACACAGCAAATACAAAGCCACCATGTATTTGCCTCTGTAAGGAAGAAGCTGGTAATAACCACTGTCTAGCACAACTGTGCTTGGCATGGACTGTCAGTGATGAGCAGAGTCAGAACAAAGGCCAAAGGAAAAACTGGGTCAGGAGTGTTAAAGCACCTCTGACCTAGCACAATGTCCCCAGTGACCAAGGGATGAGATGTGTAGTACTGGGAGGCTGTACTGTTGATACTCCAGCTCTGTAGATAAACAGAAAGATTTGATTCTGGAAGCAGATAAACAAATCGCTTTCATCTGAACTAAAACAGATACATTTCAGAGCAGTGTGTAACTGCCACTGATCCTTATCACAGACTCCCCTTTTGATTTCAATTTCAGAAAAAGATCAGCTTACACACTGCAAAACAGTGTCGCAGCTAAAAACAACTCTGCACTTCCACAAACAAAGCCATGGCTAACCATATGTGGGATTATTTATCTATGTCACATATCTGTATGTCAGTAAAACCCCTATTTCACCAGCCTCCTTCTGAAAAAACGGCATCAGAAAATTAAGCGCAACACGTCTCTTTGTTCCCGTACTATCCTACTGCCAACTGGAGAGAAAATGGGAGGTGTCACAGGCATGAAAGGAAATACCAAGCCCAACAGAAAACACACACACCTAACATACATGCAACAGCAATCCTCCAGAACCACAAATTATAACGAAATCCGAGAGGCTTAGAAGGAAATTACACATGACATTCATCCAGTTAGAAGAAATGCAAGACAAACCTTCTAGAAAGAGATGGACATGCAGTTACACAGCACATAGCACAAGAATGTAAGTAGTCAGTAACAGTGGCCACTTGAACAAAGAGCAAATGCCACTGGGACTCAGCAGACCTTGCTTCCCTTTGGGGTTCAGTCCCTGTCAGGCTGGATATTCACTTTGCTTCCCTGTGCCCTGAGTTCCCCATCCTCTAATATGAAAGAATTTTCTTTGTAAGGCACTTGGAGATCCACAGATGAAAGGCACAGCAGAAGAACTAGGTCAGACAGTGCTGATGTATACAATTATCTCTGCAATTTACGTGGCTGGAAAGTGTAATTAAAACTCTAGATCGCTTTTCTCAAAGGTTCAGAGTAAGACAGGATGGTTTTGATTCCAAAATATATGGGATACATTTGCACTTTGTTTTGTATAGTTGCATAACAACTTTTTAAAGTAAATGGTGTAGTTTAGAAGAAAGCAGAGAACACATCTAGGGATTAGCAGCTGCGTCATTTCCTATGACCTATCTATTACTTTACCAAAACCTTTAACAAAAAAAAAAAACACCACCACACACACACCGACACAAACTTCCTGTACTCTAACCACTGAATGAGCAAGCACAGTTACACTTCAAGAGATCCTCTGAGTAGCTGTACGATTGCACAAGCCACGGCATACAACACCCAAACCCAAATCCCAAACTGTCGGCTTCCTCCCGTGCTACCTCACCATAAATCTAAAAATAAGGGCCACACATACCAGTCAGACAGGGCTACATGGTTTCTCTTGGAAGACATAAACAAGCTATTGGCTTTACAGTGACATGTAGTGATAACACAGCAGGCACATTTCTTCCTTTATCTTCTTATAGAACTAGAGCCCACAGGTTTCCCTGATCTCAATTACTAGTAGACACAGAATAAAAAGCCCATAGACACAGCACAAAAACCACCACAGCAGCTGGCAAGAGCTGGCAACCTTTCAAAGAGCATCTGTGGAGAAGCCCAGCAATGACTGGCACGGGATCCCTTAGAGGTGGTCTCACCACAAGGGCAGAGCACCACAAGGACACTGTTTTTCCAGCCCTTTGCCCTTGCTGCGGGCACATGACATCACTCGGCCAGGCTGCTCCACCAGCAGTAATTCCAGCCAGAGGAACATACCAGCCACTCATAACCAAAATTATCAGGCTCCATCTCCAACATGGCAGCCAACACTGCCTTTGAAGTGGAAACCAAAGCCCAGGGCTTTTACTGTGTGAGAAGGGTGCAGATAAACAAGAGTCTGCCTTGGTTTCCTGGAAGAAAGGACAGGAGTGAGGGAAGCAGTGCATGGCTGGTGAGGTCTGATGCTTGATACAGCTCAGCACTCTGCCTCCTCTAACTGCATACCTTTGCACAGGGGGAGCTGGGATGTTTGTAAAGGGGTGGAGGTATAACAGGGGATGGCAGCTTCTGTAACCAAGAAACACAGCCGCTCACAGAGGCAAGAGTTTCTTCACCCACCACCTATTTCTATAGGCAAGACATCCCCACCAGCTCCCTGGACTGCAGAAGGATAAGACAGAACAAATAGAGCAGAGACTGCTGATACCACTTTTCTTTTTATAAAAGCTGATCTTTAGCACTGGCAGCATAGTACAAACTATGTTTCTAGACAACAGTTTAGACCACAAAGAAAATAAGCAAATCTCAGTGCATCTCCCCAGAAGTTACTAATTCCAGTGGGCTGAATTACAGAAGGACAACAAATGTCAACAAACAGTGAAGCAACACCTGCCCAGAGCTCTTTTTCTTGTCTGTTATACTGACAAAATCATAGGTAAAAGCATTTTTCAGGCCAGCAATACAGTGAAAACATAAGAAAAAGGCCTCAGGTAAGTGCATTATCTTTCCTACTACCCAAACGGTTAATGCTAGTCTGAATGATCTCCAACTGCATCAAGATGCTATACCCAAAATGAAAAGGCTATGTAAAAGTCTCTGTTGGAGCCCTAACTGTTAAGGTGGGGTTTTTTTTCTCCTCTATTTCAAATACATCAGCTGTTATAGGAATTTATTGGTTAATGGCAGCAGAGAACCATTCAAGTAAAAAGAAGCAATATAACCACAAGAGAATTTATTTTATGATTTGCAACAAGGTGCAAATCCTGCCAACTACTTTAAATAATCAGAGCAAACCTAATTTCCTCTCACTGGAAGGCCAGAGAGTATATAAATCCAGGAGAAACAGAAAAAAGGTCTGTCTCATTTCTGATCCTCACGAACTGTCCTCGTAGCAACTCTGACGAGTTATGGTATCACCCCTGCTTTTTTGACAGGAAAACTGGGGCACAAAACAGTCATCTCTTCTTACACAGGATGAGAAGGACAGAAGGATGCCTTGCCCACAGGTACCCAACGTGCTGCAAAAACTTGTCCCAGAACTTTCTTCCCCAGCACCCCAGATATCTAGTGCCATTTGGGACAAGGCAGGACCCAGTGGACTTTGCAGAAGGGCTCAGGTCTACTGCACGTTGTTACATACACCAGCCTGTGTATGGCCTAGATACCTTTTAGTATATAGATGGCCCCTTACTGGAGGCAACTGAATTCCATCCTTTGTAACTACTGTTCCACAATAAGTTAGTGACTGTGTAAGACTGCACCTTCTCCTCCCTGTTTCAACACCATTAAACTCTAAAGAACATTAAAGTAAAATGAAGGTGACAGAACAAGGCTTTCCTCGAAGTGCTGGCACTGGGGAAATGAGAAATAACCTGTTAGAGACGCAGTCATATACATCAGATGCAAAAGCCACCACTGAAATCCTCCTTTTCTGCATTTGGCATCTGTCAGAAAACAAACTACGGAAAATAAGAAAGCAGAGGCTTTAAAGGACTGAGCAACTCTCTCAAGGCTGTTTATGGCATGCCTCTTGTTAAAATGTTTATTTGTATTGATATATTTAGATGGGGTTTAATGCAAATGCTCCCTTCTTCATGCCGATCTTTCATGCAGTCCACCAGTTACATCTGTTAGTATTTATACGAGAAACAGTTAACAAAAAATTTGCAGCTCTTGCAAACATGGGTAACCAACACATTATCATGTCTGTGGCTGTGGTACACTTATACATTCCTTCTGGAAGAGATGAAAAGTCATAACCAGGCTGCAATCTGAAAGCACCACACAGGAACAGCTACTCCAAGTGCCCAAATGTCAAGAAGTCTCTGCTGTTTCACAGGAAGTCAGCAGCTTCCCCATGCATGCTGGAGCTGTAGTGCTCACTGTGGCTTGGTCCCAGGAGCCTACAAGGCAGTGAAGGTGGTACTCCGCTTTATACAGAGCCAAATGAGTACTCTCTCTTAACATTTCCTTCTGACTCAGGGCAGGAGAAGGCAAGGGACACACTGACGTGCTGTGATTTACACAAGTGACTGGCTGACCTGGATGGAGGCACAGCATCAGCACACCATGAGGGATTTTTGCAGAAACTCAGCACACTATCAGGGATTTTTGCAGGAGCTCTGTGGTCACGCCTGATTAATTACTTTAAGAAAGGCACCTGATGTTATAAACACTGATTTTAACTCAAGGAAAAGGAGTCAGCAAAAAGGCCATTCATGCAAGAAGATATTTTGCATTCATACCAAAATACATTCATGCAAATCCTTACAGCAGAGCCTACACCCAGGACTCCTGTCTCTGCTAGACCTTTACTTCTGTACCAGACAGACAAGCCTGAAAAGCAAAACTACAAAACTGGGAAGGACCAGCACCTGAGCCTACAGCTACAGTATGTACCAACTCCAACCATCCCCATGCATGCCTCAAGCGAGCAGATGCAATGGGCCACACTACAAGGATGGGGCACTTTCCCACTACCCAATTCTGATTTACAAAGATCAGACAGCAACAGGCTATCCCAGAGACATCCTTTTATCTGAGAAAGGAGAAAGGAGACCTCTCCTCCTCCACCGTGGCCGGGACCTCCTGCTGCAGGGCTGGTTGCTGAGGAACACGGGAATCATTCATAGATGTGGCTGTTCCAACAAACAAGCTCAGAAGTGTGGTCACTGTATATTTACACAGTTGCTTTATCTACTGTAGCTAACATGGTGTGTTTGCTTCGGTTTTTAAAAGTACAAAGTACCCACAGGCAGCAGCACCACAGTGAAGATATATTAAATAAATAAAAAGAAACTTAAAGAAATGCTCGCCAAGGAGGCAAAGACTTCACCAACTCACCTATGAAAACAGACACCACAGTGTGCGTGGAGCACAGGTCTGCAGGTCAAATCCCACTGATCCTCTCCGTAATGACCCCTTCCCCCAAAAAAAGAGTCAGACCTGGAACACTTTTACCTCTAGCTCAACATTTTTGGGATGCTTCTACTATGAACTGCTGTTGTCCTAAGAGCTCAGTGTCAAGAGAAGAGAAATGAGCTGAAGGTCAGCACTGCCAGTGCTATGTAAACAGAGAAGAGAGACCCAAGCCAGGAGGCAGACATACATATAAGGGTTCCCACTTGCACACAGCTGCTGCCTCTAACAAAAATCCATTGCTGGGTGATTGGAAATGGGCTGCATGCCTGGCCTGAGGGCCGGTCATTAAATGCACAGCATGGGTGTTGCTTCCAGTACAACTTGTTGTAAAAGTTGTTGATTGGAGATCATTTGTGTTGTTGTCCTTGCTGTCAGCCCCTAGCAAAATGTTAACGAAGTTTTCTGTGCGTAAGATAAAGTTCAAATTCCATGTGTCAAAAAATCCCAGTGGGAACTGCGAAGCATTGACAAAGGACAATAAAATGAGCAATAAGCGTGACAGATTAGACATCTCAGGATATCGGATTTCTAGGCCTGCAATTAACAAAAACCTCCTTGCAACTCCTGAATTAACTTTGATCAGAAAAATTACCATTAGCTTGTAAAGAAGAAAAGGGGGATAAAAAAAAGGAAGTAGATCTTGTATGCATATAAAGAATACAGAAAACACCTCAGGGTAAACAGCTAGTTAAATCAATTACCTTGTTCATTCAATCTTCTAAAATAAAGATGAAAACCTCAAAAACAAAGAAGAAAGGTTCATTTGTGTTTAGTGCATAGAGCCATGTTCTACTCTGATCTATCAAATACTTGAGATATGACCAAGTTTCCTACAATCAAACACTGATTTCCCATTAATTCTTCATGACTAGCCATTTGCACTCATTTCACCCAACAGGACCTATCGATCTAGGATACGGACTTCTGAAATCCCCATCACAAGCAGGCTTAGAAGAAAACGTAGCTCCTCTGAAACTAGCTCACAAGTATCTCAACCCAGTCACACAAAACAGGAATCACCCAACCAGCCTGTCTCTTTCAGAGCTTATCTTCCAGCCTATCAGTTTCCCCTCAATTAAACCTGGCTATCAAAACTTAACTGCAAAAGGAGCTATTCATTAAAGTTTTGTCACATTCTTGGATGAAAATGCCCAAAACAGATATGAAGAGTTACAAGATTTGTAACTCACAACCAGACCAAAAATGAACATAAACAATTAAGGTACATTTGCACACAGCATGGGAGATTCCTGCTCCTCACATCTCCCTTCATGCTCCAGTGC
Source organism: Agapornis roseicollis (assembly GCA_002631895.1). Taxonomy (NCBI): domain Eukaryota; kingdom Metazoa; phylum Chordata; class Aves; order Psittaciformes; family Psittacidae; genus Agapornis; species Agapornis roseicollis. Next base: position 48,197 of record NDXB01017367.1, on the reverse strand, counting down.
TCACTTTTCAGAGGATGGCAGCTGTTATCAAAACAATGAAGGAAGCACAAGTACAAGAGTATTTACACCAAGAATAAAAGATTAGATCTCAACAAGCTCCTACTTACATAGGCCAAGTACCCGTGCATATATATGCACATACACAGACATGCACAAAGGATTCTGGAAGAAGAGAGGATCTTCAGCACAACTGCAGCCTTATCATCATAAAAGCACAGATCACTCTTAGTCAAATATTGTTAGAAATTACTACATGTTCAAGTTCTACTTGTAACTACTATTTATACACTGAACAGTAAAATGATGATACACCGAATTCCTGTATTAGCAACACACACCCCATAATACAAGCCACACACCCCAGGTGTGTGTGAAACAGTAGGTAAGTCTTTCCAAATTTATTTCTAGCATACTTCATCCAGAGACAACATTCATAACTGGATAAACATTAGTGGAAATCATATCAATATGGACATTCTTTTGAATCACAAATGTACTTTACAAAGTAGAATTTGAAAAAATCACCACCAGTCATCTGAAAATATTAAATAGATCTAACATTTTAAAACGACACCTCACAACAATGTATTGTCAAGTAAGAACTGAGTTTAGTCAAAGGACTGAGTTCAGTATGTTCCCAACTATCGTAAAAGTACTTTTTTCTCCCACAGCAAATGTACTTCTCATTATATTTGCTGGAACACCTGCCTACTTCTAAAATGCTAACACTTAACAACCAACAAAAATTACGTTCACCGAATTTCCTGACAAACCTGAGCAAACTATATCTTCAGTAATCATCACGCATTTCTGTTCATGCCCTTCAACATCCTCTGATCTCTCCCTGGTACTTTGCACTGGTTCATATCAGTTATTAGCTGGAGTTAAACATAATCCACACACTAAAACAGAAGTACCATTCCAAAAAAAATCCATAACTTGTTGTCCACATCCAATTTTTGTGTAACTATAAGAACCGTGCCTAAACATGGGCAGACGTACACTGCAACGGCTGAACTCATTTTCGCCTGCCCTGAACCAGCAAATGGTGTGTGAAGTGAAAAGAGCAGAGCAAAAGTATGGGACTGGACTGAAAGCAATGCAGACTGGTGTTTTGAATGCAGCTGATGGAGGAGTTTAATAATCCCAGTACCTGAGTTTACAGGGAGATCTATTACGCAGGTGTTGACCTTCATCAGCCCAGACTTTTATCAAAAGCCATTCTATGAGAATGTTATAATGCCACACCACATTGCAGCATTCACATCAAGTCTGTTCTCTTTGCTTCTCTCACACTCTCAAAAGCTGAAAACTTCACACAGTGCTGAAATGGTTGTGAATACATCTGTATACCAGCAGGTGTGGAATACAGAAAACTATTTTTCTGCCCGTATTTCAAGGGAAAAGTTCCCCAGATTTCTCAGGAGATAGAATGATAGAATCATAAAATCATTTAGGCTGGAAAAGACCTTTAAGATCACCAAGTCCAACCATTAAACTGGCACTGCCAAGTCCACCACTAAACCATGTACTTAACTGCCACATCTGTATGTCTTTTGAATATCTCCAGAGAGGGTGATTTAACCACTTCCCTAAGCAGCCTGTCCTAATGCTTGACAACCCTTGCAGTGAATGAATTTTTCCTAATATCCAGCACAATATCTGGTGCAAATTGAGGACATTTCTTTTTGTCATAGAATCAAGCATGGTTAGGGTTGGAAGGAACTTTAAAGATCATCTAGTTCAAATCTTGTTACTTGTCCTATCACTTGTTATTTGGCAGGAGAGACTGATCCCCACAACAGACTCCTTACAGATAGAGACCAATAAGGTCTTCTTCCCTCAGCATCTTTTCTCCAGACTAAACAACCCCAGGTACCTCAGTCATTCCTATCAGTCTTGTGCTCCAGACCATTCGCCAGCTTCACTGCCCTTCTCTGGACCCAATCCAGCACCTCTATGTCTCTCTTACAGTGAGGGGCCCAGAGCTGAACACAGGATTCGAGGTTCAGCCTCACCAGTGCCCAGTACAGGGGGACAATCACTGCCCTGGTCCTGCTGGCCACACTATTGTTGATAAAGGCCAGGATGCTGTTGCCTTTCTTGGCTGCCTGGGCAAAAGCTGGATCCTGTTCATCTGGCTGTTGACCAACACCCCCAGGTCCTTTTCCACTGAGCAGCTTTCCAGCCACTCTTCCCCAAGTCTAAAGCACTGCATGGGGTTGTCATGGCCCAAGTGCAGAACGCAGCAATGAGCCTTGCAGAACCTCATGCAATTGCCCACAGCCAATGGATCCAGCCAGTGCAGACTCCCCCTGGTACTCCCTACCCAAGCAGTACTAGTGCGCTTAGGCCATGGGTGGTCCTTCAGAAGCCAATTTGTCTATCTGCAGTAATTACCAAGTCCTCTGTGCTCCCTTGGTTTTCCATTTTGAGAGCCCTGCCCAGGGAGGCAGCAGTTCCTGGCAGCCAGTGCTGGCACTGAAAGCAAAACATACAGATGCCAATTTCTCAGCTCAGTGAAAGACAGCGAGAGTAAGGTCAGGTAAACTGAGCTGTCTTTCTCTGAAATCTCCTTTGTGGGGTCTCTTCCCAACACAGGTCTGCTGCCACCTTAGTAGAGCATTTGTAGAAAACAAGGAAAATCACTTCTCTGTGAACCAAACTTTACAGTGTTGCCACATCACAAACACTGGGCTAGGAACTGATCCATCACACATTCTCTTTTCACACGACTGCAGGTATTTATACTGGCCAATAAAGCCTATGGGTCAGTTTGGAGACCAATGATATGGGTCCATAAATGTACACTTGGGATCCATAAATATCTGTAGAACCTTCCCTAACTGGCTAAGAACAGCTGTTTAAGGAAAGGCAACAGTAAAAACCTCCCTTTTCAATATGCTTTTACTGGCCAAACATTTAATGGTAAAAACTTCCAAACCTTTGTGTGGTTCATGGTACCAGGGTTGGAAAGGCAACATATCATCCACCTTAGCAAGTCAATGAGCTCAAATGTGGTATTATTTGTGTCAGACTTGCATATTAGCAAAACTTTGCTGGTCTCAGTTGCAGGTACTCTCAGTGGAGTTTAAAACGATGAGCAATTAGCTCCCAAACAATGAATGGTGGAAAGCAACTCCTCCCAATGAAGTTAGCTCTTTAACAGTTGCCATCACTCCAGAAACTGGAAGGACATTCCTCTTTTGAAAGAGAAATACAAGTTAGCAGTGTCTGGCAATACCCTTGTTAAGAAAACCAAAATTGTAGCTTTTTAGCTAAAAGGCTACTACAACATGCCAGCTGGTCTTGGGCACTGTGTAGGGTATTAGGATAAATTTACAAGTGTAGCTATGACTTGTAGCCACAGAGGCCAACAGAATCTGCTTTTCTTCTCTGCAGTCCAGACAGGAATCTATAGCCTGACATGAGCTCAGGGAAACTTTCCCCCTGGGATACAAAGTCATCGACCCACCTTTACATTTTACTTTTATAAATCAAGGCTTGATAAAACAAGACCCTGAAAGCTAAATCTGACATCAACAAGTTAATCCTCCCTAACTACAGTGTTGCCTCCAAAATTTAATACATTACCTGATAAAAGGCAGGGAGGGAACACATTCTCACACAGACACAGATTGCACCACACCTTTCCCAGCAATGTGAGGCTGGGAGGAGACATGCATTTTAATGTACCTGATGTTTCAGCACGCATCTGAAGAGTCATGCCTTCCTGGAGCAGACTGGTAGGTGGCTTGGCAGTTCCATGTCCTGTACTGCTACTCAGGTCCCAGTAGGAAATGGCTGAAGACAGAGACAGAGCAAAGAGCACAAACTCCCTGCTTCAGTTTTCAGTCATTCATGGTTAGGCTTGTTCTTTTTCTTTTGTTTTGTTTTTAAGGGAAAAGTCACACTATTTTAGTTCTAAAAATTCCCAGTTATAAAACCATAGTTACAAAAGAACTCCAGTTAATCCATAAACTTCACAGGAACACTGTGGCAAAAAAACATATACCTATACTAAAGTTTATAAGGTTGAATTTATCATAATTCACCCAGAACTGGATGAATGCTAAGTAAACAAAGCCCTATCCCTGCCAAAAAGCTTAGTGCTGAAATGCACTGAGCTGCAAATTGGTTTTCTTTCTGAAAAAAATCTGGTGCTTGGAAAATGAGTATGATGGAGCCACTTCTATAGCTTAGGTGAGCCAAAACAACATAGAATAAAACCTCTGGCTGAGAAGCCAACTTCACAGTTCTTTATTTAACCTACAGCCAGTGAAAAGGGGCAGTTTTTCTCGGGCAGAGTCATGGTCTAACCCCTCCCCTCCTTCTGCATTCCATTTCTGCTTTCCCTCTGATTGCCCCCTCAACCGGGCTGGTTCAACCATCTGCAGGCCTGGGAGGTCAAAAATAATCCCCACTCCTTTCTTTGAGTGCGAATGAATCTCTTGACCTCACTCACAGGCTGCCTGTAAACAGCTGGAACACCCAAGCAAAGGGTAATGTGGGGTGGGAATGATGGGACAGGAGGCCTGCAGAGCTTCAGCCAGCACTTCCACAGACACAGCTTTTCAGCTGACAGCTTTTGTCAGTGCAGCACTGGCCTTTTCCACCAGCTGCTACAATGGTACCCTCTTGCAGAACACCCCAGATTCACACTTTTCTAAAACTAAATTCTGCCTTGCTTTTAAACCAGTTTCACTTTTTTGCACAGACTTATAGATGATTAGTTTCTATTTGTAGTCTAGTATTTTCTTATAAAGCATTTTCAGGTATTTGATTTGGCTTCACAAGACATACTCAGCTGGTTAGCCAAGAGAGAATTGATGATCTGCATCCTCCAGCACCCATCCTTGCACTGTGTTAAGACCAGGAGTATTTTCCCTTGAGCACAGATTTAGGAAAGAATACACAGCTAAATACATATACACTGGATTCCTACATGTGCAGGACCAAAAGCACTGAGTATCTATCAACTCCTGATGGCATCAATGCTAGAGGCAGCACTGCAGACCGTACTGAAAATTCAGTCACCTATTTCATAGATGTGTGCAAGCATTTCCACTAACTGATCAGCTGCTCTGACAAACATAAAACAAGTATTTTTGACAACATTTATTACAACTACCTTCATATTTACAGCTTCCACTGAAAGCTGGTTGAAAATTAACTAAAACTTTTACCATTTGCCCAAACTGAAGAATCCAATGCAGTGAGGTCAATAAGCAATTTCAGCTTCACAATTCACACTACTCAAAATACTGAGTAACTCCACAATTCTATAGAATTTTGCAGTTTTTAAAAAAGAATCCGAATTCAAAGACTGGGAAGAAATGCCAACACACCGAACCCAGCTAAATGCAGAACTACAGAAAGGAATTAGCTTCAGGGTCTCCCACACCATTCAGCACTGGCAGCCTGCTGCATCTCAGAGCTCTAAAGAGCTTTGCCCAGGTAAATCATGAAAAGCAAGTCAAACCCAAAACCAGAGCACAGAGTTCATACCAGATGTGGAAAAGCAGTTGCTTTTCTCTACAGTCAGCCCTGGCTGTGAAATAAAGGCTGGCTGTGATAAAATTTCAAGCAGCAATGACCTATTTCAATGTTTTATCCTTTCCAAGCTCAAAAACAGCTGAGAACACGGGACCTAGGCTGCTCAAGTGGTAAAAATGAGTAAACTCTCTATCCAAGTATCACTGGGTTTGGCAATGCAGTTCAAATATGGAGCAGCATGGTGAGATGCAAGAGCCTACTTTAAGCTGCTGCTGGAGGAAGTTATTACAAAAGTTAGAATTCCTAATGAATCTAAGCCTGTATGTGCCCACTTGTTAGAAAGAACACTGCTCTAGCTCCCACCAATCAGGTACAAACCAGAATCACTATCTGGTGTTTCCAAAAGAGCATTTAGACACTGTCTCAAGTGTAGCAAAGGAAACTGTTCTCCTTATACTGCCGATGCTTACCTCTGTCCAAACCAAAAACACAGTGTTAAACGTAACTGCTGTTCAAAAGCACATTTTATCATCCAAACAGGAAACTGGAACAGTTTTACACAGCTTGTCTTGCTTCAGTCTATTTTAGCAGACAGCAGTTCTCAACCTCTAGTAGCACCAGTAACATTTTCATGAGAAGCTGAGCGTTTCTGCCCATACTTATATATGCTCCTCTACCCACAGCTTCATAGCCAACTTTAAAAAGTGCAAAAGCAAAGCACATCCAACAATTGTTTCCATTCAAAATGCCTTTTGTAAGCCAAACTCAGGGGGTGGTGTAAATGAAGGAGATGGGGTTTCCAAATAAGGATGTTCAACTAGAGGCCAAACTTGAGAAACACTGAGCATTCCGTAGTGTTCTTCATCAGCATCTCCAAAGGGCTCCACCTCTACTGGAAAACTGAGCATTCATTGAAGAGACTAACTTCAGATTTTGGCTAAGAAGATTATGAGGTTTAGGTAGGCTCTAAACATGAGGTAGGACACTTCACCTGCCGTCCTGTACTAGTACATCCAGGCACATCTCGTTTCAGAAGTCTATGCGCTGGTGTACTGGTATAAAAGCCTCTCCATTATTTAACAGAGTGCCCTGAATACATGCACACAACCGTTGCCTGCCGACCTACAACGAATCTGTAGACATGTTGATCTTGTCTCTCTAACAGATGAGGTTTGCACTGACAGATGGACAATGCTACTGTTAAACTAATTAAAAATTAATACCATTAATGCTGGATGAGCATGAAACCAATTACCTTTGAGGTAAGGCACTTCTAAATAGGGGGAAAAGGAAAGCACTAAATGAGGTCTGAAGGTAATATCTCCCAGCAGCTTTAACAATATTCCCTTCCAGTTTTTCCCTTTTTCTTCTGGTTTTTTTTTTTTTACTTTGTCAAAGCTTTTGCTAGCCTATACTCTGGTACTATTTTACGTAGTTAGCTAAGTGCTATTGTACTTACTCAAATTTACAGAATGTAATGGCAAGCCAAGCCATTTCAAATTATTTAAAATGTCCGTTTCATAGAATATAATGTAGTGGTCAATATTTAGAGAACAACTGAAAATACATCCAATCACTCCATTTTCTACCATTAGCTTTCTGTTAGCAAAAATCAAGCCTTCAGCTTCTCCCAACTGGCATTTGTACTATGCCCATAGATGAGTTTCCATTCTCCTTACATTTCTGAGGCAGAAGATTCAGGCTCCTGGGTTACATGCAGAAGGTAAATTTTTCTGACATCACTAACCTCACAATTTTGTAAGTGTGCCCATTGAACCATTGTTTGCAATCAAGTCCTTGAAATTACTAACCAGGGCAAAAATTCTGCAGTGCCAAGGAGTCAAGCTGAGCTCCTCATTTCTTAGTATCCACAACTCAATTAGCTGCAAATACCACACCAGTAGCAAAACAGTGTTTCAATTTCTGCTGGCACATAAATCTACAAACTCATTTTAGTGTTTGCGTTTAAACCAAGTAACCTCTCCAGTATATAAATCAGAGCTTGATACTTAGAAGTATCTCCCCAAAAGAAAGATAAACAGGGGTTAGGGGGAGATCAGAAGAATTTTAATATGTTATTTTAAATATGAACTATTAGATCAGTTGCTACTGCAATTATCAGTTTTCTGGTTTTATATCCAACAATGGGAGATCAAACATGTGGTAAAAGAAGATGCCTGTATCTCCACAATTATGCCCAAATATTAGAAATCTGATATGTACTCCAAGCCTAAAATGCAAAGAAACTAAAGCATAAAACTTCCTAAGGTTGTGCTGGACAAATCAACCTAAAGAAATAAGGACCCAGGTTATTATATGAATGCTCTTCTTGACTTCAGTGACAGCACTTACACGTATAAACTTCAGTCATATATACAAAGGGCTATCAGAGGGCACAATATGCACACATTTTACTGTTTATGATGATCAAGACAAACTGGCAATGGATTGAGAGGTCTTTTTGCTTTGGCTCCAGCTGCAAAATTAGCTCAAATATAATGTTTTAAGTTCAAGGCGGTAAAAGGCCTTGTAGCCCACAACCTGCAAGGGTAGGTTACTTGTAAAACTTCGTGTCTTAGGATGTTCAATCAATTTTAAAAGGACTTTTTGCAATCAATTTCAGTGGCAGGCACAAGTGACAGACTGCCATGTTTTTGGCATGAATATGTACAACCCAACCAGCTTTTTGTGGGTCTACGTACAACACTGGTATTCTGTGTTTCTGCTTAAAATGGCTCTATTACAGCACATTAATTAACACAGCATTTAATTAAGTACATTTAAAATTAGTGACAAGGGTTTTTTCACTGCCTTTCTATGCAACTATTTTCCCCTTAGATTGTATATAACCCTCTTTTACATTTCTTCTGTGAGGGCAGCGAAGAGGGAAAAAGGGCGAGAGCACTCAGATCAGTTTCTAGAGCATTTGTTTTCCTAACTTCTGATTTTCACCCACTTTCTTTGCCTTACACTGCTACATCCTCACCTATTAGACACAGCCCCAGAGCATCAGCAGGTCTTGGCCCAACTGCTCACCCAAGCAGTCCAAGGCAAACTGTTGGTACTCACTCAGTAAGACAGGCTCCACTAGTAATACCAGATGGGGAGGGCATCTGAAGCACTTGTCACGTAGGCTGTCCCTCTGGCCTCTTCAGCTGCTGAACTACTTATTAACTTTGCTGCGTTGGATTGTATAACAGCTTCTCTCTTTACTTTTTTAGTGTGGCACAAGTCACTTTCGACATCAGAGCCACTGAGCCCTCCATGCCGAACACAGATTAACACAGCCTGTTTGTGCCCCTGTTGTCACAACAGAATTCAGACTAGCAACTTGGTTTCAAAGGTGAACTTAACAACAGATATGAGCAGGTGAAAGGCATCACAATGAGGCCACCACCCAATTTCACCACAGAACAGCCCCTACATACACAGCAATACAGCTCCATCTCCGGTTTGTTCTTTGACCTCTGATCTAAGTCCTCCAACAAGAATATTGATAGCTGCTGCGGAACCACGGTTGTCAGGCATTCTGTTTAAATTTTTAGATGGCATAGATACTTGGGAGACATTCACAAACAGGTGAAGCACTGTGCACAGAGCCACTCTATGTAATGCCCACAGCATCAGCCCAGGTCTTTGCTGCCTGGTCATAGCACAGTCACCTCTCAACAAAACATGCCTGTGTGCAGAAGGGGCATTCCTAAAAAAAACACCACTTGCATCAGATGTGACCTGAGTTTTCCTTTGAAATCAGTTTATTCACACACACCCTTGATGCTTTATCATCTTCTGGGCGGTTACAGGGAGGGAGTATAAAATAGAAAAAGATGTAATTCAGTTGTCAAAAATCACAACCAAGTTGTACTACAATCCAGGCAAGCAATATGAATGCCAGTAAAGATCAATACTCACACAAAATACTGTTATGCTGTGCCTAGAAAGCAGAGGGAGCAGTAACAGATACCTAACACAAAAACACCCTACTCTCTCCAAGAATAGCTGTGAAAGCAGTAGCAATGATTGTACCATATGAACAAGTAATTACTGTCATGACTCCATTTGGATCAGAAATTTGGCGACTTTTACTAGAATGAGTATCTCCAAGTTGAAATTTTGAGCTATAAGCCAGTACCTCCTTGCAACTCCCCTTTCTCCTTCCTGTACAACCACAGCGTTTATCTAAGGATTTTGTTGTTGCTGTTGTTTCCAGTTCTTATTTTGCAGGAGAACTTTGATTCACTCAAGAAATTTTAATTGAAAGATACACACAGTATTATTGTCACTGCAAACAAACCCACTTTTCACTTTCAAACTATTCTGTGGCACCCTTGCCTTCCCAATAAATACATATAAGATAAAAAGAGAAGCAAACAAAGATGCTATCTAGGTTCCCTTCTCTCAGACCCTAATGAGATTCTGATGGAAAGAGCAGAAACAAGCCCTGCATAACTGTGAAGCTAGGGTTTTCAGGTGAAAACAGGGCAATTCAGGTTAAAGCTTTGTTCTGCCCAATTTCCTGCCTTTTAGAAAGCTCTTATTAGTGCATAAACGAGATCATGCAGGAGAAGGTAATTAACTGTACTTTCTCACTACTGCTTACCTTGAAGTATCTCATCTATGCAGAAATGTCCTCAGAGCAGAGACACAAAATCCACTCTCCCTCAGTCAACAAAAATACATAGGCCAAACTAAATACTCTTTCAGATTACAGCTTTTCCAGCATTTACTGCTAGAATTAACTTCCTGGCAGAGGGGGAACATAAGAAAGCCTTACTGATGAGCTAAAACGTCCCATCTCATCCTTTTCCTCTAGCACTGTCCATCAACATAGCTCTAGTGAAGAACCTAAGGCTAGGGAAAGGCAGTGACTTCTTCCACTGTAATGCTTTTCCAGCATACAGCAATTCATGACTTCTCTGCACAGAAAAAAAAAAAAAAAAAAA
>NDXB01017367.1:16619-36580 GCA_002631895.1 Agapornis roseicollis | reverse complement strand
GTGTTTTTTTTTTTTTTTTTTTTTTTTTTTTTTAATTGCATTTTTCTCCTTGAAATTAACTTGCGAACAGCTGAGTGCATTATTACATTTCAAGATAAGACTGTTCATGAGCACAGGAACAAGCCAAGTTCTGCAGAGTAAATATAAACAAAATAATGCTACAGGTCCACCTGTAAAGGCTTTTATCATATTCACAAGCTCAGACTGTAACTCAGGTTTTATCTTCAGCCCATAACACTAGTAACTCATCGACCATCAACCACTTCCTGCTGAGCCAGCCTCTCGGCTCGGTCAGTTGCCTTGCATGGCTCCTGATGTCTCACACTCCAGTCACTCCTTTCTCCATCCGAGTCCTACAACATGAGTGTACTCATGTAACTGACTATTGCACTGAAGACAAGCCCACTGCATTAGATAATTAATACTTTTACAATCTATTGTGCAAAGAGTTAAAGATTAATACTGTTTAACGGGGGGGAAACCAAGGTGGAAAGAGCAAATAATTACTATTCTGGAGACTATATGCACGGTCAGCTGCAAATCAAAAATTCCTAGGGTATCACTCAGCTAAACACACACAGTTATGATAATAAGTGCAAAGAAATCAACTGAAAGTGACCAAAAGCAAACACCCACTCAAAAGTTTCATGTTCAAGCAGAATTAATAACTGATTAACCTAAAACTGATTAATTAAAAAGGTGACCAGAGTCACTGTGTATTTTTGAGGAACTTAACGAATTCTTCTTAGGTATTGAGGACTTTATACAACCTTGTTTGTTTTTCCTTATGCATGTCAACAACTCTTCACCCCTCTGGCATTTCCACTGAAATCATACCCCATTTCTAGTTCATCTGAGATTACATCAAATAGGAAATAATGAACATGTGTGTCTGTTACAGACCCTTCAACACCTGTGGAGTAGGAGCAGGAGCTAAAAAAAAAAAACACCACTCATGTTGGAGCTTTTCAGAATCCAATTCCACTCTGTGTGAGCATTGCTTGTGCAAGAGGCTCATTTAAGAGGAAGCCACACTGCTCATTGAGTGCCTTCCCCAAGAAGTCATCAGGATTTGGATGGCAGAGGGACAAATGACACAGTAGGGGTGGGGGCCCAGGCAATACTGTTCGCTTGGTTTCCAGCCACCTCCTAAGTTCCCGTGCAGGTCAATAGGTATGAATCACATTCTGACATATGCTAGTAACCAATACAATACAGGAAGATAATATGCTTGAAACAGATTTAGCAGTCTTGTGTTTACTGCTCAATATAAAAATTTACTCTGTTTCATCCCACAGGCTGGCTTACCAACTATAACTGAACTATCTTCTGTTCTGATCAGAGAATTACCCAAGAAGTTGAAACACTTGGTTATTTCTGTGGCACAAACAACTTTATCCAAGGACACTTATTCTTCTAGAAGGAAATAACCAACCTCAAAAAACAAATGGAAAAAATGCAATGTCAGCATCATACTGTTTCCTGAACTGTTCTATATTAGGTAATACACTATTTTCATCTAGGATACACCTAAATTGTGCAATTACCACAGTACCTCACTTAAAATGGGAAGACGCCCACCCAAGTCTATTGCTGTTCCAAGATGAAGGGAAGAAAAGGGCAAGAACATTCTCCAAGGTTTTTCTGTGTCTTACCATAAACAAATGGTAAGAAATAAACATATGAAAGAAATGGTGAGTATCCAGACTAGATCCTGGGAATGAGTATGAGAGGCTGATGGAAAAGCTGCTTTCAGTGGCTGACAAAAAATGTCATAAGAAGGAGAAGCAAGATTAAAATAACAGTGAAAATACTACCAGGCCATTATGAGGGATTAAGGAAAAAAAACTCACTGAGACCCTCTGGCCTGAACTGACCAAGGTATCTCTTACCCCTTGACTGCAAGGCTCCTGACAGAGGCTGTCTTTGTGCATCTGTATGGCCATCCGCCCCAAGATAGGGGTTAAGAGACAGAGAATCATAGAACAGCTAGGGTCAGAAAAGACCTTAAGATCATCCAGTTCCAACCCACTACCATACCATGATACAGGGAATACAAACAGAAACTGATGAAACATTCTCATTTACTGCACTGAAGACTAGTGACCGTATCTCAGATGTATACGAAAATCTTCAAGGCTCTGGAGACAATTAAGCTAGTTTTTTCTAGCACACAGCTCTGCTTCGTGTTAAGCTATTGTTGCACGAGTTAAACAACAAGAGTACTGCTGCACTCCCAAACCGGAAAACCATGTGTTAGAGAACACCAAAGCTTTCGCAAAATAGTATTGTGGGAGGCTGAGAAACAACTCAAGATTCGAGGTCTTCCCAGCAGTCACAAAAATAAAAGGCATTTAATAAATGTTAGATTTTTAACTGTCTGTAAAACAGATCGCTCAATGTCCAGAATATACATAAATGGATAATGTATGCAGACCATTCATGTCAGCAAAACCACACGTCATTTACAAACAAGGAAGATTAGCTAAAAAGAGGGCTTCTTTAAAAAAAGCCCTCTCTGTCATTGGAACTTGTGCTCCAGAAATGCCATCTGCATAGCATCCCTGGTAACTGCTCATTTTTACAAATAATGATCCAGCCATAGAAAGAGCAGCCACTTAAGGCTTATTCTAAGGACAGTCTCAAAAGCCATAAAGGAAAAAAAGAAAGGACCAACCAAGTCCAGAACCAGACAACTTTATATAATCAGTGAAAACTCAAACGCTCCTTCAAAATACAACACAAAACAACATTATAGAGTTAATAGTCTCTTCCCATGGTCAGCACACACAAACAAAGCCTCCTGCTAAGGTCCTTGGTTATTTGCCATACATCTAAGAACAGCAGTAGCAGCAAAAGAGTCGTATCACATAACAGGCAGGATCTCATCCTTTTGCTGGTCAGATGCAAACACTACTTTAACAAGGGCTGTAAAGAAGCTGATAAAGTCTGAGGTTTTGAGATGGGATTTTCAAGACTGGTGACCAGGAGAACCCTATGCAACTTGCATGGCATCTCATTTACAGCATGCAAACAAGCAAAAAGGCCCTTGGCCATGGGTAAACTACAAGGAAAGTTACATTTCTGCTGCCTTTTATGTCTCCCAATTTAAAACGCATAATTGTTTTAAATGGCCTCTTGGTTGCATGTTAGATTCAAATTTTGGTCATTACACTTAGGTAATGAATCAAATTCCTCAACCATGTTGTTCTTAGAATGTGTTTTTGCATAATTATTTCTTTTGTAAAGAGCAGGCTACCAGAGAGAGCACTTCTGGATGCAGCACAAACACTGCCTGCCTTTCTTCCAAAAAGATGTTTCAGCTTTGACAGTTTTCAATGCAGAATTACCTCAGTTACAAAGCAAGCTCTAAAAGCAGGATCACTTGAACTTACAAAGCACCCCATCATTTAATGACCCCAAGTTAAGGTAGCAGCACCATTCACTATTCTAAATCACCTCCCAGTGTTTTAACCAAGTTCAACACAGAATTGGATTTCTAATTCTCCTGTTAACAAAAGCACAGCCAAGACTCCCAAGACACTGCTCCAGAACAGCAACAGGCAATAATTTATGCTCCCCCAATTTATGCTCAAGTGTTTGCGTAAGAGAAATTCTATAGATGTTTTAGGTGCTCCTAATTTGAACTCAGAAAACCAACATCAAAAAAGGAGCCTGCCAAAGGACTGTCATCATCTCACAGTGTCCCTGTTAAAACTTCTCTGGCCAGGAGAGGCAAGTTAACAGACTGCTGAGGAGCTCATGGAAAGGCAATGTTTTTGGGGTATCCCTACAACCAAAGTATCAAAAATTGAATAAGCACTCCCAAACAAGGGTGTTACTGACAGCTGAGAAAGTCTTTACTTGCTGAAAGGTTCTGGTCACTATCAAAGTAGGCCAAATTCAAAATGGAATACAGTTTAAAAGCTTTGGTAATTAGTATTTTCCTTGTCTCTGGAGGTTTTCATACAGGTTCAAACTGCTTCTTTGAATACTTCTAAGTGTCCTTGCCTTATAAAAATGGCCCTGCATTTTTAAAATCCTCAGCCATGTCAGCATTTAAAGACAGTCGAGTGATAACCTGCACTGCCCGAGAGTAGCCATAATGGATAGTAAGGATATGGAAAGTATGCTCCATAAATGCCTTACTTGAGTCCCAACTACATGACACCAAATGACTAAACCTGCAGAGTATGAATCACTCTCAGCAGCCACTGAATTCAGCTGACACAAAAGGATTTTAGCAGACTGGTTTAGACACCTTTATAAGACGCTTTATTCTGTTCAAGTCTAGTAAGCTGAATTCCATCCCAAGCCTTTCATCTTGGGTTAGCAGCCTGGCTAAAGTAAACCTGTGCACAGCCCAAGGAAAGAGTGAAGAAGAGACCAAATCATCTTTGCCTAGAGATATCAAGCAAATATACAGAGTTTTTTTATTTTTAAACTATATTTACATCTACAGTGTAGGCTATTTCTTTGCATTTCTCCACAGCATCCACAAACAAGGCACTGAAGGTAGTAAATCTTGATTTCCATAGACCTTCCATTCCTTCTTTTTTTAATGACGCCAATCTGCATTTGTTTTTAATAATATTTGCTATCAGGGAAGATAAGGAAAATGGATTAACCACTGAAAAAACACTGCCCTTGATGAGAAAATTACTTGGGGAAAAAAGAAGCAAGTCAGCAAGTCCTCAAAGGCTAGTTTGGCAATGGGAGGAAGTTTCCAAAGTCTAAGCTTAGGGGACTGCAAGGCTTTAAGGCAGATTGATTTCTAGGGTGGCAATGCTAAAAGCACTGTGTAGTGCAGAAAAAGCAGCCAATTCTGCTGCATGTTTCTGAACTCATGATGAGCAGGACTAGTAAAGCGAAATCACATGAGCAGGACCTGCAGGTCTGTACAACAGCCAGAAAGCAGAGAAGAGTGGGAGGGAAGCGGCAAGCATCACATTTCAGCCCTTAAGCATCTCATGTCTTTGACCCTCTGTCTGATTCCAAGCTCAAATACAGTTCTGACGTCCAAGGTGTCACCCTATCTCCAATTAATCAAAGGAGAGTCCTGTTTAAGTAGCCCCTTCTCAGGAATCCCATGGCCTGGCTTGGAATTTGATCTCTGCCATAGCTGTCAACAGATCCACTTCTTGCTTCTCCCTGGCCTTTGTTTTCATCCAAGGCAGCTCAGTAAGCCTGGAATGAAACATGCACAGACAATGCACAGGGATAGTGGGCCTTTCTAGCAGGAAAGAAGCATAGGGTTTTTGCTGTGGTGAGCAATGACTACCTCATGCAGGTGCTGAGGACAGGACTGCCAAAGGTATGCTAAAATGCTCTTAAGTTACCACTTAAGACCACGCAGTTAAATCTGGCAGTCAAAATAAACACAATAATAAATACATGCTCTGCTGCATGAAGCCCACTGTTTTCTGATTTCAGACTTTTTAATTGTTTATCAAGCTATCAACAAACCTTCCCGCAGTGTTCCCATAAGCGTAATGCATCTGATCTTTAAACAAACTGCCTGAAGAGACCAGTTTGATAAGCAGCGAAAAAATAATTATGCCATTGAGAAATCAATTTATTCTTGGACAGAAATGTATTGCAGCAATTATCTTAAACATGGGGTGAAGTCCATGCAGAACCATTGAGCCAGACTTTAACACAACACTCTATGTCAGTGAAGTATGAGAAAGCTGACGGTACTATCATCTCTGTGTAAGAGATTAAGAGTCAGACTGACATATCTTTTCCAGAGACTTTTGATCAAACCATGCCTAATTGTGCAGAGGGAGGTCTCTGCTCTCCAACAGCTACGGCTTTCAACAGAAAACATCTTTAGAAAAATCAATGCCCAGCCTTCTCCACATGCACCTAACCTTTGTCCTGTCATTCACTGCCATGCATCTCAGATAAGCATGTTTCTTTCCTCACAGGTTACACCCATTACATGCAAACTGTAAACCAAAAACTTCAGAGCCTGAAGTTATGAGAAAAGCTATCTGAATTCTTGTTCTGTACCAGAAAAGCAGGAACTCCCCCACTTTTCCCCAAATAATCCTCTATCCAAAATATTACAAGCAGATCTAAATATGGACAACTGTGCAAATCACCCCAGGACTTTGTGGTCTAATCACCAAGATCCACCCGCAAGGGCTGAAAACCCTCAACTCCTACCTGCTCACAAGGGAATTAGAGACATGTATTTTGCAGTTTAAACTGAGACTTGAGGGCTAAAAAATAATGCTACAATAAAGAATAAAGAAATCTGCAGGTTGATTCCATCTTTAATCCAACTCTGCAGCTGCTCACCCCAGTCCCAGTGTGAATCTGGGAGTCCTCACAGATGAAGGCCTGAGCAACATGAGTGCTCCAACTGAGAGGAAAAGCAAAGCAAAAATGGAGCTGCCTACTGCGGATCATTCTAGCTAAGACTACAGAAGGGGCTTGGCTGCGTGTTTTTCTTCCTTCCTTCCTTCCTTCCTAGCTAGTGAAAAGGAGAAGACTGTGAATAAGGTTATAGACAGTAATCACAAATTAGAATCATAGAATGGTTAGGGATGGAAAGGACCGTAAGATCATCCAGTTCCAACCCCCCTGCCATGGGCAAGCACGCCTCACACTAAACCATGTCACCAAAGCCTCTGTCCAACCTGGCTTCGAATACCACCAGGGATGGAACACTCACAATTTCCTTGGGCAACCCATTCCAGTGCCTCACCACCCTCACAGGAAAGAACTCCCTCCTTATTATCTAACCTAAACTTCCCCTGTTTAAGTTTTAAACCATTACCCCTTGTCCTGTCTCTACAGTCCCTAAGGAAGAGTCCCTCCCCAGCATCCCTATAGGCCCCCTTCAGATACTAGAAGGCTGCTATGAGGTCTCCACGCAGTCTTCTCTTCCCCAGGCTGAACAGCCCCAACTTTCTCAGCCTGTCTTCGTATGGGAGATGCTCCAGTCCCCTGATCATCCTCATGGCCTCCTCTGGCCTTGTTCCAACAGCTCCATGTCCTTTTATGTTGAGGACACCAGAACTGCACACAATGCTCCAGGTGAGGTCTCACGAGAGCAGAGGGGCAGGATCACCTCCTTTGACCACTGGTCATGTTCCTTTTGATGCAGCCCAGGATACAGTTGGCTTTCTCAATTTGGTCTCTCAATTTGAATCTACTTCCTGAATCTTTTGACTAATAGACCTTTTGCTTTGCACATCTCCCACAACAGATCACAAAGCATAAAGCCAAGTTCTATAAAATGAGAATTATATGAAAGGCCTACCCCACTCCCTCCCTCCTGACATCTCTCACTTGCAAGCACATACTTATCCAAATATATATTCAACTGGTAACCAGTCTTGTTTAATTAGCTGTCCACAGAGGAGAGCATAATCCCACACTTTCACACAGATTTTAACCAAATTAGGATACTTCACTTCTCTGTCCTAGTACTGTATTTTGATCCACAGTATTTTCACCCATTTTCCCTTTGGAAATACTTTCTGGCTTGTGAAAAACAAAGGGAAGGATTGACTGAAGAATTTCTAACTAGTTCATACCTGAGAAAATGCTCAGTAGCTTCTTCAACCTCACTTTGCTCTACTATGTCTTTTAGGGTCTGGTTTTGCCTTTGGCTTTCCATTATTTGATCACTATTAAGTGATTAAATACAGAGAAATCACCTCCCTCTTTCAGATGGCAAATCTAACATATTAGAAGTTTATGTTAAGTAATTTTTATAGGCAAGCACTCAGATTTTGTGCCTGCCCCCTCTCCCATCTTTCCCATTCTCGCTGCAGAATGTTCATGCACACATAGTCTCACTCTTCCCATCTCAAAGAGGCACAATGCATACTGCACAGGGAGATCTCATGGTGAGAATTACCTCTTCTATTGTATTTGTCATGATGAAACTGTGAGACCCTAGTACAGCTGTCTGAATGGACCCAAACAGAAATCTATCTTTCCCTACTCCTGATCAGTTAAGGGATAGCTGCGCTGCATCAGCCCACTGGGAAATGCAGAGTTAAATTTTGGCAAAACAGGGCATTACCCTCCTTAGAGCTGGTTAATGTGCTGAAAACCCAAAGCCAACACACTGGGAATAGGAAGTGGAATTACTGAATGTGCGTCACTGCTTCTAGGTTCCCCTTTTCTCCTGCTGCTGAATTACTGTAGCTTGCATGTTCTCAAGGGCACAAACTTGAGTAACAAAAGGAAAGCCATTCACCCAACCCACTGAGCTGAAGAACTGCCATCATTTTTGGTGGAATTTCAACGATCACTTGGTTCAATGAAAAGAAAAAAGGCTACTGGGGACAGTAAGGAACAACACACTCTGCAGCATTTTAATAAGTTAAGCCATTATAACTTGCTCAGCAGAAATGTCAAGAGGTTTTGTTTGCTTAAAAGGAAACAGTTAAAGTAGCTGTTACAGTATTTGCAGTGACTCTTTCCCCAGACTCAGAGCTATTAATGACTGTAATTCTTGCTACAGTGTGATTTAGCAATAGTCAGGTTGACCCTGTGCAGCATATCATGGGACCATACAGCTTCAGAGCACTCAGCAAATATTAACCTGGTTATTCCCAAAGACACGGAATTCCCATTTCTATTTTTCAGGTGAGGAAGCAGAGCCTGAAAGCAAAATGGTGCCACACCAAAACATCAAAAGATCAGAACAGAGAACCAGGTCTGGGAAATAGTGCCACACTTGCAGATGAAGCACCTATTCTGTAATAGGAATGTCATATTTTGATTGCAGCACAGCAACTTGCTTAATTCAACGACAGTATTTCAGCGGTACTCACACTGTGCATGGTTTTTGCAAACCAATACTAAAGGTCAGTGTATTTAACAGCTACATACATTGTTTATTGAATGCTGCTGGCCTAATGCAGTAAAAAAAACACAGACACAGGGATTTGCTCTGGATGACCACAAGTAGAGCAAAACCCTGTTTAAGGTGAAAAAGAATGAATGCCC
Organism: Agapornis roseicollis; assembly: GCA_002631895.1. NCBI lineage: Eukaryota > Metazoa > Chordata > Aves > Psittaciformes > Psittacidae > Agapornis > Agapornis roseicollis. Next base: position 27,604 of record NDXB01017367.1, on the reverse strand, counting down.
TCAATTCTTTTAAATAATACAGCACCGCTGAGTGTCTGCAATTCTGGTCAGAGCAAGTTTCCCCATGTGCAGTAAAACTCTTCCTGAGGAAAAAATGGCTTTCTTTTTCAGGAGGTTTCAGCCCCAGTGTTTATCATTCCTCTGCTGCTCGTTGAAAGACCCAGACAAACAGAACAGAAATCTGACTCACTGCAATGGAGAAAACATCACGTTCATCCTGTGAGTTAAGGCAACTTCTTCAACCAGAATTACTCCCTTTGCTTTCATTCCTTCCTAGCTTAGCAATTTCAGGTAAATCTGTAACACTTGCTTTCTTACTCTCAGCCTTCAACATTGGGAAGATACAGTATTAATTTCCCCTTTGTTGGTACCAGGGGATTTCCAGTTCCCCAAAGGGACAGAAATTCCTTACAAAACAGTTAACAACAATGCTAACGAAATGGAAGAAACACTCGTGTGGTACCATATGGAAATTAGCAACAACATATTTGCCAGGAAAGCTGATAACCTGCTTTCTAAAATTCATCTCTGACCCCCAGAGATAAAGAAATAATGAACAAACAGCAATAAGAAAGTTATGAAACATAGGAACCAACAAGTTAGATGTTTTTAGTAGTATTGGAGATAGAGATACTGACTGATGCTGACCTATTTTCCTGGCCTTTATTACACATTCATACATGTGACTGGGAAAACAGATTAATAATGCCACGTAAGACACAGAGGATCAGAAAATATCTTCAGCACTGCAGAACAAGTCACCCATGACTAAGAAGCAGCATTTTATTGAGAATTCTTTGGTGAATGAAACTGAAAGAGAAAAGGCCGAATGAGGTTGAACACTGAACCTTATTTTCCAGTAGTACATAGTTAAATGATTTATTTCATGTTTGTGCAAGGATTTTAAGGTATAAACCTGTCACCAAGTATTAGAAACATCATCTCTCAAAAGAACAAACCCTTCATGATGAGAGGGGTGCTGAAACAATTCTGTACATTTCATTTTAGTGTTTTTCAAGAGGGTGCATTACTTAAGAACAGATCTTCAGGTTCCTTCATTATTATTATTTGTACAATTTGAACACAATTTGACCTGTAAAACCTTAATCACCAAACATGTCTAGCAACAACTAGCTTGCACGTCAAGAGAAGGTTCTATCAGGGTTACAAGTGCCTGTATACAAAACAACTCTTTTTTCAGTATTAATTAATTTCCATTGTTCAACTTCGACTTCTGAAGTTCTTGTTCCACTTCTTGCTCTGACTCAGACTTTGGACATGGCTTGGTACAAGAGTCCATGACTCCACTTCCCACCAAAGATACATAGATAACACTGGCCAATTATAAAGCCTATCATGACAATGCACATCATGATTTATCAGATTCACAGGGGTAACAGTCCACTATAAGTATCTTACAAAGTAGTAGAACTACACCAGACAATCTTAATACATACTAATAAACACCCCTTTGTACAACACCATACCAATAAGGAGTCTGACACCTACTATATACAAAACTCAAATACTTTACTAATATCCTTCCTTGAAAATTACATTTCCCAGAAGACAAACAAAGCACTTTCCCATAGTAACACCTGTTAGAAATCATGATCCTTAGGGTATAAATTACTTATAGAATCATAGATGGTTTGGGTTGGAAAGGACCTTAAGATCATTCAGTTCCAACTCCCCTGCCATGGGCACTGACACCTCACACTAAACCATGCCACCCAAGGCTCTGTCCAACCTGGCCTTGAACAGTGCCAGGGATGGAGCACTCACAGCTTCCCTGGGCAACCCATTCCACTGCCTCACCGCCCTCACAGTAAAGAACTTCTTCCTTATATCCAACCTAAACTTCCCCTGTTTAAAATCTATATTACATTATATAGTGTTTTATACACTAAGTATACAGTGTTTTATACACTAAGTCAAAGTCTTCTTCAGAACTGAAGTCTCAAGATCTAATCCCAGGGGCAGCACAGCCAATTCAAACACCCCCAATTTATTGCCTCAGGCTCCTACATTGCAGTTGTGTGAGACTGTAGCTCAGGACCAAGGCATGAGGATCCTGTAAACATTTACCATCACAAATAGCTATGTCATAATGAAACAAGTGTTTGCCGAATCACTTCCTAGTGCACCTCTACCTGGCTTGATAGCTTCTTGGCTCTGATTCTGCACATTGCAGAGCATTGAATTTCCAACACGATTTGAGAACATGCAGTATTTTGCATGATCAAGACCTACGAGTCCCAGTTATTGATTCCTCAGGCTCTTAAACTCATTCTTAGCGTGTTTGACACCTAGTTTCATTTCCATTTGGGACTGCTAGAAAACAGCTTGAAACAGCACACAATTCCAGCAAGCTGGTTTTCTAAACATATACCACAAATAGAAACAAACCAGACACTAAAATTTTAATAAAATAAACCCATTTTGTCATAATTTCAGAAGAATCTTTTGTCTCCAGCACAAGTTCATTGCCGTAATATTTGCAGTTTACATTTCTGTAATTCAAAACATTTTGCTTTTGGTTGGCAGGCTTTACAAATCCAATTCAGTAAGCCATCAGTTGCATATACAGAATGGGGCGTCCTAGTGGGTAGCTGTTCTTATTTGTATTATTTAAATTCCTTCCCATTGATCTGGACAGCATGTGAAATGATACTAAAGCCATTTTACAAATGTAAAATTTAAGAGGAAACCTCCAAAATTCATGGTGTTTTCTTCATATACATCTACTATAAGTCATTCACATGGTTGCAGCACAGCTTTTAAACACTCAAGCAAATCCTCTTTATATTCTGCAATTTGTGAAAACTCCTGCTAGCATGTAATGGAAGCTTTCTGTTGGCATGTCACTGCAAAAGTCTCAATGGATTAAATTAATTAACATGCATTAGGTTGACAGTTTAGAACAAATATCTACAGTTTCCAAAAAAACAAAAAAGTCAGATTAAAAAAAACCCATTAATTTCACTTCTAGTTTCTCCTTTGCATCCAAAACCTAAAGCAGACTTCTTGTTACCCTGTCACTGACCCCCACGTACCATGGAAATGGCTCTGCAGGCAGAGGTAGGCTAAACAGGGTATCAGTGTTACAGTTTACTATCACCGAAATGACTACATGTGTAAGAAGCACATTCTTCCCATCACTGCACTTACTCCATAAGGAAGCCAGAAAGGGCACCAGGCCAAAGTCTGGTAGTTAAGCAGACACACTATCAGGTTTCCCACATTCAAAGAATCTTGCTGCCAGGGAAGCATGAAAGCTGCTTCCTACAGGCTGGGTGGCAGCGGGAAAATGAAGCAAAACCGGGGCAAGCACATTATTGCGCTGATCTGCACAGGGCTTTTAAGATTTCTATCTAGCTGAAGTCCAGCTCCCAAAACACAGGAGCTTCCCCTTATCACCCAGCAGCTCTTTCATTTTCAGCCCTAGTTCTTTTATCATTGTCCCCTGACAGTTTTATCTCCAACAATCCCTTTTTTGAAGGCCAGAGAATCTCCTGAGCAGTGTCTAATCTATCTGCAAACACACATACAACTGCTGTGCCTGTCACAGCTCTTCTCCCAGCATCTTCACTGTTTCCAAAGAGAAGCTCTGAGCAGCACCAAAGGGAAGAAAACTTCCTGTGACTCTAATATATACCTCCTGCTCTGGCAGTCTGATTCCCAGTTCCTCCAGGGCAAAGCACAGAATTCATCTTTCCTGATGTGACAAAGAATGGAACCTAATTTCACATATCCAGGTAACTTCTTATGTGGGGTGTATCATGCAGATCAGTGTGCTACAGCAATTCATCATCAGCAGGAGACCAGACTGAGTCAGGAATTGGTTTCCTGATCCCATGCCAGTGAGCTCAGCAGGTCAGCCCTGATGGAAAGGTCACTCTCCAAAACAACCAGGTCCAATCCCTGTGTAAGGAACCAACAGACACAGCAGACAAGTTCTGACATGGAGTTCAAATGAGGTCCACACTTGAGGCAAAAAGCCCCACACAGTGCACAAGCAAGGGAAGTTATGGCAACTGGTCGATCCATGCCTGATGTTGCACACAGAAAGCAAAACAGTCCTGAATACCCAAGAGATGAGCGCCAAACACAGCATCTTACAGGAAACAAAGTCGTGTGGACACAAAAGCTCCACTAAGTGATGAAAGAATTACAAGACATGACAAGGCTGTAATGTTTCCTTTTTTATGGCATTTCTCTGTAAAAGAGCTCATTTACTGCTGTCCCTGGTATTCATCGTTGCACAATAACTTTGTAATGGCACGTTGAACTGCTACCACGTAGTGGGCGAACGTGCTGGCCAACATTAAACTCACGTTAGAAAATTCATCATGAGAGCCATTAGTTATTTTAATGCACATGGCTGTTTTGGCTGCTTCTGAAAGGTAAATTTTGAGGAGGATCTGTTAGTTACTCATTTCATTTTTATACAGAATCAAGCCAGAAAGACACACACTGGCTTGAAGACCAGAGGGAACAAAACTGATTAATAAAGTAACCCTACTAGCCCAGATAATATGTAATACAGTCAGGTAAGTGAACTTTCCTAGATGCATTTCTGTCAAGCAGGTTCAATGCTATTCCCTTGTTAAAAAAGGAGCTTTCTTTTACAGAAAAGTTTTGTATCAGTAATCCCTGAGCAGCCAAATATGCATATACAATTGTAGTGAGACTCCCAACAAACACAAAACATAGCCAACACACAGCATTATTGGAAACTCTCATTCCCTGACAGTACTGTCAGGCTCCTGCATCCTACCTGTTTTAACAACTTTCCATACCAAAAACAACCAGCTACATCAGAATACCCGTCAAACCACACACACACACAAGGATACGGTGCAAAGCCTGCTGAGCCGAAGGAAAGCTCCACATCAATTTCAGTGAAAGCTGGGTCTAACAGATAACAGATATGGTTGAATCAAACTTATCTGAACCTGGCCAATCAGAAGATAAAGCTTAAGGTTTAAACCAACAGAAGTCAAACCCGCTGATGTCCTGCAGGGAGTTTGTATTTCATACTGTTAAGTCTACTTCCATCCAGCAACTACACTTGTTCAACATAACACTACCTTTCCAATGCTTTTATCTCCACATAAGCTGTTGCACAGCCGCTAGAATGCTGAACAATAGGTCATCCATTCAGTCACAGTTTATTTGCATGCAAGGCAAATTTCAATGGAGTGCTTAAATACAATGGAGACAAGTTCTTGCCTAAGGAAAGATAAACTACAGTCACTTTATCCTAGAACTTAATTCTGATGCTTTGGGGGTTATGTTTTCCCCATCAACAGTTTCTAAGCTATTTAGGCAGAAACATTTGCAAGACAGCACTACAGAATTTTCCCTTTGGTTGCTGTCTTAATTGTAGACATGACACACATCTGCAAATAAATTGTACTCCAGTGTGGTCGCAATGTGAATCCCGACCCAACAATAGGAATCATGATGAAGAATCACAGCCCTAGCAAACATCACTGGTGTTTTACCAGGCACTGGGTCCCAAGTAATGCAATTGCTTCAGCTGCATGGATGTCACACAAGCCTCTGTTTAAATACTGCAAAGTGGTAATCTCCTGCTTTTGCTACTTTGAAACTGAGGAGGCAAAGGAAAATATCTGAATGTGCAGTCCTGAGGTCAGAGCTAAAGTTTGATTTGGGTTGGTTTGGATTAAGGAGAAACGTCCAAGAACAACTCACTGATTTACTTTATTTCAGGACTTGGCACACAGCTTGGACCCAGCTCAAAATCCAATGACACTGTGCCAGAAAACGTTACAGAAAGAGCAGAGATAGGAGACATCTGGACTGTATTAGGAACTTAGAGCCACAAAGCCCTTTAAAAATATTCTCTGTTCATGTTGGGACTTCTCTTGGTTTTGTTTTGAACAATCCAAATGTTAAAGCTGTGTTTCAAATTAAAACAAAGCAAAAAATCAAAATCCAAAAACCAACCAACAAAGCTTCCTGTCCCCCAAGAAGGACAACCTAAGCCAACTAAAAAGTAAAAAGATTATTTTATGATGGCAGATGAAAACACGCCTACAGTGAAAGTGGTAATTTCCAATAGCACTGAATAAATGCTCCTGCAGTAGAAGTGAACATTTTCAATATTATTACATCACTGCAAACTTCTCACGCAAGTAGGACAGCAAACGTGTCCTATAAAAAACCTCTGATCATTTAGGATTCCTGCTCTGACACACCATTTTAACCTATCCAGCAAGTACTGAAAACAGTGGAATTACTCACATAAAACTCTTCTTTATGTCTAAAATATTGTGATCTGGGTTCTAGGATATAACTGAAAAGAAAAATATTTAAAAATTACTATTTAACTGTTTCCATCTTAATTCCATTTTAATTGTCATTGCCCATGGCAGGAGTGTTGGAACTAAATGATCTTCAAAGTTCCCTCCAACCCAAACCATTCTAGGATTTCACGCATCTGGCAGCAGTCATGCTGATCATTACAGCTTCTTAAATAGAATGGGAGTTGTGCACTCCCATTCCATAAAGGCCCTTAGAAAAATTAAAGATGGATTTGGGAACAGAAAAAGTTACTATAAGTTTTTGATATTTATTACAAAACTAGAATAAATACAAGATCAATTATTCAGAGAACTCTAGCACAAAACTGAGCAGTTTTATAAATTAATTCCTCAAAAATTCCAGTTGATGAAATCTAATTGATTAACCCTTAAAATAAATACATACAGTAAGCAAGCCTGTGGGTCAGTGGGAAAGCAGGCAGGGCTCCCAAGCACTTTGCTATGGACTATGGGTTGGTGGTAAAGCTGGAGGAACACAGGAGCTCCTGGAGCTTATAGGAGCACACTGACCATCCCTTAATGAGAAGCAGGAAAACAGACATCTTAACTTTGGCATTTTAGCTCAAGTAAAACAACCATTTTGTTCTTATCCAACACTTTCCTCACCTGCAGCTTTCCTATCTGGCTGCAGCTGCCTGACAACTAATGCTAGAGAACTGCTGAGATGCACATCACACAATGCACGTGTAGTAGCATTTTCTACTGGAGGAGGACTGCACCTCCACTAACTGTAGTGAACGAGTACGTCTTCCCCCCCAAGGATGAGATCAACTGACTGTGCAAGGTTTGTAACAGAGTGCTGGGACCTTTTAAGATCCCACAAAACATGGGTCAAGCCAGCGTAAGAGGAATTTCTCTGCACAAAAACTGCATTTCCTGAAGCTTGTTGCATATGCAGAATTCATCTTACCTTAAAATGAGTGGTTTAAAATAAAAGGCAAGATAATTCTAGCCCAAGCTGTCTTCCAATACAAGTTCAAGCAGGACACTTTAAAGTGAGTAACAAATAAAAACAGAATAATAAGAGAACAGTCTGAAGAGTCAAATTCAACACTTTGACCAAAGACAAGGCTCAAATATACTCAAACAGGTTTGAGTGGGAAGTCTTTGAGGTGTTCATCAACAGTGAAAGCTTCTGATAAACATGGATTTAATTTTAAAATAAGCTTTCCACCCTTCCAATTGTTGTGAATACTTTCTTAAAATAAACGACAAAAAAAAAACCTCAGCGGGTATTTTATTTATTCTGTATTTTTGATTATTTATATTAATTAGTAAGACACAGTATCCCATTCTTCCAAGTACATGCCTTGGCACAGCAAGGACTATTCTGCATTCAGCAACATGCAACATTTCCGGCAGTCCAGCTCCAGGAATAGAAAACCAAGGGAAGGCAAGACAGCCAGATATACAAATCATCTGGATACCTGAAAACCCTGGAGATACTGCAGCTATTGTCATTTTACACCTAAGCTCCTCTGAGACATTCTGACAGTGCCAAATGTAGATGAAAATAATTAATGGGCTTCTTGGAAGTGAAAAAGAATTCACAGAATCATGCTCTTAAGCAAACAATCCAGATACTAAATCCTGCAGAGGACATTTTTGCCTGCACTGAACACTGCCCTATCCAACACAGTACAGTGTTGACTGCACCGCATTTGTCCAGCACTCAATGACACACCTCATTGAAGATTATTAGTTGTGTCATCTGCAAATTCTTAGGTCTGATGCTGCTTCTACAACCTGCAGTCATTTGCAGCAGCAAAATTTATGTGTGAACTTCTACCAAGCCCGTATCACAGCGTTTTGCCTGCTGCACAGGAGGAAAGATTGTCAGCTCTCATTCAAAATATTTATCTAAATCTAAAATTATTTCAAAAGGCAAAAAGCAACAGCAATACAGAATGACAGAAAAGATTACCTGCTAAAGACTGCACCTTTAAGTAACACCTCTGTAGCCAACTAAATTCAGCCATGATGCTCTTACAGAGACATCTAGAAAGTAAAGTTCTTCCAAACCGATGGAGGTGGGCCAAACCAAATCAACCCAATGAAGTTGATCAATCAAATCAAATCAAAGCCCAGTAATAAACCGACTATTTTACTGCAGACAGTATTCCTCTTCTACTTTCCTGTAAGAACAAGCCAAACCAAGAAGCACAGATGCAGGCCAGAGCTATAAACCCCAGACTACACTTCCTATTAGTCTCCTCCCCTAGAAGCTCAGGAGTGTTTAGATGCTGACTTGTTTAATTCCATCTGTCTTCCTCCAGTACAAACATCTTCATTGAAAAGAGACTCATCCTGCACAGCCATTCATTATTGAGCTCATCTGTGAGAGACATGGACTGGCACATTTCTATGACAACCAAAAAGAAAAAAAATTAGCAGCTTGGCACAATTTAAACAGCTTTTTAAAGCCTCCCTATTGTTCCCAAGGCTGCCTTCTCTTCCTCTAGCATGTATAGTTACCTTGGATATACTGCCCAGAACATCAGCTCTCCCTGAACCAGTTCTCCTTCCACTGGGGAACAGGGATTTTGTAAGATTTCGATTAAAAAACTAAAAGAATCAAAGGGTGTACTGTTCTACCTAGTTTGACTGAATTAAGACATGCATATACAACCTAAGAAGATAGTCCAAGAGGGACCACAGAAGTCTGAATCAATAAACTGTTCCCCCCAAAAAACCTCTCTTTAAAAATAAGGAAGAAGTTCTTTACTGTGAGTGTGGTGAGGTCCAGGAACAAGTTGCCCAAAGAAGTGGTAAATGCTCCATCCCTGGCAGTATTTGAGGCCAGGCTGGACAGACCCTTGAGTGACATGGTCTAGTGTGAGAGATTCCTACCCCTAGGAAGAGGATTGGAACTATATGATCTTAAGGTCCTTTCCAACCTGAACAATTCTATGATTAAGTCCCAGTAGCTTGCTTTGTTTAAAGATCTTGCTGTGGATTAATTCAGTAAGAAAAAGCAAAATTACCATTTTCTCTCAATTAAAACCAACAAAACTCAAAACCAAGTTTCACTACTTGAAAACCACCATTCCTTTCCTTGCTGGATCTCAATCTGCATTCTGATTTTTACACTAAGATATCCTAATTTAAAAAAGAAATAAAAGGTAGGGAGGAAGATGCAGGCATAATATAACCCGTACAATGGTTTCCTTTTCCACCTAGTAAAACCAGATAGATACAACAGGGAAAACATGACAGTATCTTCTTCCTTCTCTTCACAAGGTTCTCATGCCACTATACACATGATGACATAAAATTATGTGATATTTCAGCCAAGACATAGGCTTCAACTCAAGCAGCTTGTACACTTTCTTAAAGCACTGCTTATTTAAAAGTTCACACACTAAAGCAATTAGCACCAGAAAAATAAAGCAGCTCTTTCTCTGACATATGTTGCCAGTCAATGAAGAACTCACATTGTCCTTATGTTTGTTATTCCATCCCCTCAGATCAGTGACTGCCAGCTTACACGATTCATTAATTATAAGTAGTTAAGACTGGTTTTAGTACAATGGTACAGATGCCAGATCACTCTTATTGATTCCCAACAAGAGAGAAAGATGGTATGAGTAAAAACAATGTAATGGACTAGCAGGATCTAGACATGCCAAGCCACAAATACAGTACCAGAAGAGTAACTTTTTTTTCACTCCCATCTTAATTTTTTTGAGATTTAGTCTCAAGCCAGGCTCTGCTCAACAAGACAGCCTGATGGATCTTCCACTAAGGCTCCTTCATACTCGTAACAGCTCATGCCACGTGACCACAGGAATAATAAAAAAATAATCTCTTTATTCCTGTGGTTTAAATCACAGAAACCTCAAGTGCAACTTTGTCTGTTACGGCCAAATTTTCTCCTGGTGTCATTAAAGGTTTCCCAGTTATGTATAAACTGCACCCATCAAGTCAATGATTTTCATCTCAACAGTGTTTTGACTTGATCTTTTACTCACAACTCATTTTGTTTAATTTGCTTCAGACATTTTTCCACACACGATTCAGAGCAGCGATACACTGCCAGGCAAAGTACTGAAATGTTCCCAAAGGCATACATGAAGGAAAACTCTGTTATTAGTGGATCTAAAAGGTACTTCTTACTACTTAACCAGCTTGCCACAGAGTGTAGGTAGCACATTACTGTTCATGGTAGATGTGAGCTTGAGTCATGCAGCAGAAACCACTACAACCTCCTGGTGGAATCAGATGCTAGAAAGACAAAAGGCATCAAAGTCCAGCCCTAAGGTCCCATTGATTCTCTCATAATTCAGGATAGCAGTGGTACATAAAGCCACAAGAAAGAGCATCTCCTTTCAATCCAGCTCTCCTTGCTCAAGGATCAGATCAAAAGCTGTATGATACAATGATCTTCAGAAGTGCTTTACATTTACAAATTCAATCAATGGCAGAAATCTTCACAGAACCACAGACTGGTTTGGGCTGGAATGGATTAAAGCTCATCCAGCTCCAGCCCAACTCAGGCAGGGACATATTCCACTGGTTTAGTGGAAGGGCTCCAAGCCCTGTCCAACCTGGCCTTGAACACTGCCAGGGATGGGGAAGCCACATTTTGATTTTGACCAATTTCTACTCAAATGAAAAAAAAAAAAAAAAAGA
>NDXB01017367.1:0-16541 GCA_002631895.1 Agapornis roseicollis | reverse complement strand
AAAAAAAAAAAAAAAAAAAAAAAGAAAGAAAAAAAAGTGTATCCCATTTTTTTAAGCAGTAGCTATTACACTGTTAAACTGTATTTTTCTGTGCAACGTTTCCGATGTCATAAAACTAACACAGGGATAAAAAACTCAGGCTGAAGTGTCTTTAAGAGGCCATGTGAAAACTATAGCAAATGCTATGGGTACTTATTTCGTACTAGGTCTCACCTGGACTTGCAATGGACAAGACAGTTGGAAATACAGGCACTCAGGTGAGAAAGAGAATTAAGGTACTTCTGATTCTGCAAACTGAGATATTGCACAGGGTAAGACTGATTTCCATAAGTGCAACACATTCCCTTCTCCAGTTTAAATCTGCAAACAGTGGGCTGCACTGTTTATTTTCTGCTGCCTACACAATGCATCAGATCTGCCTACTAGGAATACATTACTAACTGCAGGAGTATGTTCCCCTGAGATATGTATACTCCCATCCACTCCGGAACAGGCAAAGACCACACAGTATCACGTTGTTTTTCCAGCTCTCTTCAGTGGTATCCTATGCCACGTCCTCTCTCTCCAATATAAAGATACACCACTTCTGAGACCAATGCATTCATTGCAGATGGTGATCAGTTACAAACAGGAAGCATCAGTCCTTCTGCTTATTTCACAGAAGAAACGAGCAGCAGTTCCCTCATCTCCACTGCTCACTTCTGTGTGCTCAGAAATTCACATCTTCACACTGCTGTCTCTGTCCCCACAGCAGATAGAGTGGCAAGAAAAAATACAAGCTACACGGCAAGCAGTTCAATACAGGCAATACACTGGGCAACATACACAACCTCTTTTTACAACTGTTAAGATTTACTCACAACCACAGAGTTCCTGTTTTTTCCCTATACGGATGAGACTTCCAGTTTCCCTATGAGGAAATTAAGTGATGTGACATTAAGCAGCTCATGAATCTTTTCAATTAATGCATTTTGCACAACGGAGACTTCCAGGGAATTATCTGCAACCACAGCACTGCCTCATTCCCACTGCTGTGTCCCTGGGAATGAGTCACTTCAATTCCCATGTTCTTACTGCAGGCAGAGACAGAGTTCTCTGTCTTTGTTAGTCTGGTTGGAATCAAATGCTGAAACTACTTGCACAAAACTTTAATTATGGTTACCTTATTTTCTTCAACTATTGAAAGCATAGTTACCATCAGCTCTCCACTCCTCGCGCTGACTAGAACTTATGCTATAGGAGACAACATTCCATCCCACCATCTTCAGGGAACAACTATATAAGTTTATAAACAGTACCAAGATAGAAGGAGGCTTGCAAGCAGCACATCTTCAATGCTGAGGTATATTACAAATCAACTGCAAAGGTATCCTGGCACAGGACCTAAGTTGCAAGAGGAAACAGGATAGCAATGGCTGAAGCCAAAATGGGTAGATCACTCTGGGACCCAAATACATGACCAAGCTCAGCACCATTTCACAGTGAGACCCAGGGCCACTGCTCTCATTTCTGAATGTGTCAGCCCTTTCTAGTAAGTCATGGGAAGTAGAAGGGGGAAGAAGAGAGTTTTGAGATAGGAGGCATGCCTTACTGCTCTCCATCATACAAAGGGTCAGGAAGGTCTGCTAAGCCTGCAACATGGCTCTCCTAAGCCACCAAACTACTGCAACATGTAAAAGATTTAAAACATATTATTCACTTTAAATAACTTTTTATTTAAAAAAATAAATTGTATTTAAATTAAATAATGCCAATATAAAAGATATTTTATCATTCTCAAACTGGTTTAGAGGATACAGGAGTTTGACAGTGGCTGGTTTTACACATTTCTGGATACTATAATTTTCATTTAGAAAAAGACTTCCCAGAAAACACACAGAATCTGTGTTAGAAGTGTTTTAAAGCTTGAGAAAGCCTTGCTGAATACAGCTAGTAGTCTGTATGTGTTTCATGTGATTTGCAAACTAGAAACACTGGAATTTTAGGGCAGGAAGATGTCATTGACTAATAGGGATTCTCCCTTTCCTCTGGAGTATAGGTTTATAGAAGAATAAGATCATGTTCTCTGGGCAAGTTTATATGAAATGATTCATCTCCAGCCAGCTGCAGTCAAGACATCTGCTTGTTTTCATTTCACTACAGGGAGCTTCACCCCCCTCCTTACCTCCAAAGGCAGCCAAGATTATATGCAATTGTAAAAAGAAAACTTTTAACAATTTCAGAACTAAAACTTGAGAAATTGGGTAAATTGCAGAAGCCACAGATGCACCTCTGCCCCACCTAAAGCACTCCTAAGAACATGAAGTGAAAACTAGGCTGAGGAAGTCCTATTTAATCAAGTCTACTGACCTTAGCACAGAGACATCACTGCTGTATCCTGCACTTTACATGCAGACCTGCGCAAATACATGAAGGTATTTCTTTGTTTTGAGAATCCCTCACACATTCCACATGGGATCATGCAGACAGGTCCTCATGTGGTCAAATAAAGTTTGTGAACCCATGCCTTTATAACTTTTCCATATTAATCTGCACTCTGGGCATATATCCAATTAAAGCCTCATGTATAGATCACTAGGTTACTAACTGGCTTGCATACTTGAGGGCAGGGGAAAAAACAAGCTCATGACTGCATAATTTAACACTGCCTGTGCTTTCACTTTTACATGCATAAGTCTTTTTTAATGTAGTCTTACCATAAATAAAGAGTAATAAGGCTTGCTGATAACACAGTTGGGTCCCTACATGCTGGAACACACAGTAGCTTGTGGTGAATGCGCTTACATTAACACTAACTCCAGTGCACAGATGACAAGGTCTTTTCACGAGCACACTACAAAAACAGGAAGCAAAGGGGAAAACTTCACAGCGTTTGGAAACAGCAGAGCATTGTTTGTACAGGCTTTTCTAGCAGATGCAAGAGAAAATAAAATGGGTAACATGAAATCAGAGCACAGCACAAGTCTCAAGACAGCAGCTCCCTAAAGATCTCCAGGTTCAGACTATACAGGCAAGAAGATGTACAGGGTAGGGGGGTTTTTCTCTTTATTTCTGCTAGGAAAATCTGACAAATAAAGACAGACAACCTCCCAGACCCTTGACATTAAGGCTAGATAATGTAACACAGCACTGCACCTTTACCTCAGTTAAAGTGGGTATGATACACAAAGAGGCATTAGGAAACACATAACCCTAATTGCAAAACAATGCCAAGTATTTCCATGATTTTTAAATACAGTAATACTGCTTTAATACTACCATATTTAAGTATCTCCATGATTTTTAAACTGCATTCAAAGGGAAGATACAATGTTACAAGCCTCACACACCATGGGCTGCGCCAGAAGGCCACCTTCACCTCATATGAAGAGGCTGCACTGTGCACTACATCCCTTCAAGATGAGTCAAAAAGCTCCAGTCACACAAGCATGTTGCGGTCACTAAGTCAGAGACTTCCCCTTTCAGCTGGAACACACAGATCCTATCTGTGAGTTGAGGCTGCTTTGTTTAAATTTTTTCTTGTCATCACCTCTTTTCTTCTCCTTCCCCCCTCAAGTCTACTTAGCCCATGCTGTAGTATCATAAGTGCTTACAGCCTGCACAATATATAGATTATGCATGCAGTTGGTGCTGCCTCAATCCCAGCTCAGCACAGGTTTAAGGCAACAAAGGACTGATTCTGTATTTGGGCAAGCACCAAAGAGGATGCAGTGCTTTCCCACCTCATCTATCTCCATGAGGGAGCAGCTTTATACACAGTCAACTTCCACGACAGATTTGATTTCACCAGATTTAAAGTACATTAGTCAACCCAAGTCACTGGGGACATTTGAAATAACTTAAAATAAATCAAGAGAGGATTAATTTCAAAGGAGGCATTGACACAGCACCAAAAGTGTATGTTAGTGTTAGGAGAGAACCCATTAGCAATATTTCTCAATGCTGATATTTTTTTCAGCACAAACACTACAGCAAGATGTTACAGTCTTGGGGCAAATGCTGGGCTCCAAAGGCAAAATGGTTACCTAGAAGGGGTATGTCAATATTTAATACCAAAGTGCATGTCTGATCCTGCACATTTCATTTAATTTCAAGCTCTTCCAACTTTATTTCCTGTTTCATTCACAGCAATCAGAAAAGATGGATTATCTAACCTTAGAAAACGTGTTTTCAGTCAGATAAGACATGTTAACTGTGTCCGTCCTTTCACCTTTAGCAACAAAGTTTTGTGCCAGCACATTTCACATTTTCTTCAATGTCCACATTATTTGGTTGCAAAGCAGATGGGATTGCCAGTGCCAGGAATCCACTCAAGCTGCTTGCTCCTCTGGGAGAAGAGGAAGAGCCTGTTCTGTGCCTCTGGATGTCAAGATACTTTTTAGTTANATGCAAATAAACCACTGCTCTGAACCAAACAACAAGTGCTATGTGAAGAAAATTCTCTGGTATTTTATCAAAGGATAACTAAAATTCATTAGGTTTAGAAAAAAAACAAAATAAAAAAAAAAAAAAAAAAAAAAATAAAAATAAAAAAAAAAAAAAAAAAAAAAAAAAAAAAAAAAAAAAATTATTAACAGAGCCAAAAAAAAAAAAAAATTAAAAACCAAGGAGTTGAAAGAAGTACTAAAAGTAATGACTAATAACTTGTATTTGTGTAATCTATTTCATCAATGTTCCTCATATGCCAGGAAAAAAAAAAACTGGCTGTGCTTCATAACAAAAACCAATAAGGAATACTACTTCCAGCCCTTCCAACACAGCTGGATCTGCTATTCCTTTTGTAAGTAAAGTACGAAGTAGTATCAGAATTGCTGCACTGAAAGAATAAGGTGAATCTTTTGCCAATACTATAACCATGCCACTATACCCTATATAATAAAGGCAGAAGTTTACAGCAGTTGCACTGATTTTCGTCTGGCTCAAACAATGACCGAACATCTGTAACCTGACATTGTTTCCTCTTTCTCCAGACATTCAAATAAATCTCTCTCTGTTCTATGCTACTGTTGGATAAGGAACCCTTCATTGAACATGATTCATCTTCCACAAGGAATCAACAGGTACTTGGGCATTTCACAACTGAGTGGTAAAACAAGGACACGGACAGATCTTGTTCAACACAGTCTACCCAAGTAGATGGAAATCTCCTCTGCTGCAAAAGTAAATGCTGTTCTTCAAAGAATCACTGGGCCTTTCACAGTTTTGGTCCCCTCCTCCCACTTTTTCTCAGTGCCAAAATACTAAGCAAACTGTTGAGATGACAGAACACTATATAGTCACAGCATTGTGGAGCCAGAGCATTTAAGGCGGGCTCACACTCACAACTCTCCGTCAATCTCTGACATCCAATGGGCAAAGAAACCTCTTGTTGTGCAACTACCTTTCAAGCTGACAGGAACAACTCAACACTGAGATCCCCAACTAGAGTAACTGCAGATACCAGAAAAGGTATGCAGAGTTACATTAGCTAACACTGATGGCTCAGAGACGCACTATTCAAGAGCCCACATCTTTCTACTTTTCAGTTTCCTACTTTTTTTACAGCTTACACTGTAGCAAATAGAAATCTGGTGTTTTGGTATGCCCCTGCAACCCTGTTCTTCTCAAATGATTCCTAAATTTAAGACCTCAACATCAAAAAGTTTGTACAGCAAATCCAAGGCATGAGAAGGGAAAGAGAACTGCCGATCTTCTCAAAAACAAATCTCAACACCCTGCTTCTATAGTAATTTTGAAACATCATTCTCATACTGAAAATTTCAGTGCAGTCAAGGTTTCCCTGACTTACTCTTTACTGCTGAATTCAATCTTAACAGCCTCTAAATCAAAAGCTAAGTGGTAGGCTGTCAGAAGTGACTATTAGGGGAACACACAAAGCATGCACGCCTCAGAAAGCAAGAGACTTGAAGTGATTGGCACCTGGCTCCAAGACAGGTATTTTCTTTGCAGAAAGATGGAAGGATAGCAAAAAGAACACAACACCCTGGGCTACATTCTGCTGTCAGTCACTCTCCCACACTTCCACTGATTTTAAAGGAGGTTTACAGCCATTAAGAAAACAAATAGCCATCAAACTCAGGAGGGAAGATGCAGCCTGCCAGCCAAAGCGAAGGAACTTAATTTCTGCTCCAACCCCTACCAGTGATTTATTGTGAACATTAGAGCAAGGCATAACATAACATGCTACTGGCTCTTGATGTCCAACCTATGGGTCAACAGCAACAGGGAACTATAGATGCACACACCAACTGCAAATTAACCATGAACTAACAGTAGCAGACATGTCTGGAAAGTCTGATCTACATTTGTCTCTTTGTTTTCCCTGTGTATACAAACGCTGACAATAAAGCCCTTTGAGATAGCTGAAGTACAGTGAAACTGAAACCCAGTGACTTGTAGAATTAAGTCATCATACCATGATCCAAAACCACGTTTTTTCTGATTACTGTAAAGGCCAAAAAAAATTTTTGTTTTTAATTTTGTTCACAGAAGGTCAAACAGACATTCATATTTATGGAAAAAACATACACACCCTCAGTATTTTGACTTAAAAGTTGGATTCCACTTGGCAAGTTTCATAAACTTGTTTTTTAAAAGCAGTTTTTACTCTATTAAAAATGCCTATCCCCAAAAATGGATAACAAAGTCACCCAGTCTTATGTTAGGTGCATATTCAGAAAGAGTAAAACCATGGCCTCTCACAATACACAATGACTGTATCACAGCAAACAAAAAACTCCGTGGTACAACAGAACCCCACTACAACAGGAACCAGAGGGGGCAACTGACACCTGCTGATCCCTAAAGCTTATATTCAAATAGCTAAAAAAGACAAAGACTGGCAGGAAACAGCCACGGCAGTAGCACAGCTTTACCATTGAGAAATACCTGCTCTGTACTGTCTGCACTGTACTTTGTGAACACACCATTGGCATCTTCAGGAGGTTTAGTGGGAAAAAAAAAGTTTTCTTCTCAAAATTACCCAAGCTGTCTACCTGCACATGCAATTACCTGATTTAGCTCAGTTAGATGTTAACTGTCTATACACAAATAAATAATGAGGTTACTTTCTGGTTTACAGAATTCCTGCCTTACTTTTGGATTAACATCACCAGAAACCTCATCCATAAAATCTGCATAGATACATGTACACATCAAAAATATGTACAACTTCTAAGAGAAAACAGGTATTATTTATGATTATCCCTTTCAAGCAGTTTCTCTTTAGGCCTAAGGAAAACATTATGCACAAAATAAACATTAAATAATTATATTTCTGAATACAATTATGTATTCTCAAAAAAACCCACAAAAAAAAACCAAACACCTCTGATATAGCTTAATCTCAGCTTTCATCAAGCAATGTTTATTGTGCCACATGTGCATCTCTGCAATCAAAATCCTATAAACTTAAAACCATTTCTGTGTGTTTTTAGGGTTTGAGGTCTAGGTTTTCTCTTCAAAAGGAGAAAAAGATTTTATTTTATTCAGCATTTATCTAAGCACTGGAAAGCCAAGAAGCAAAAGCCCTTTAGTGACAGTGCCAAGCTCTTGACATCCCCATTCTTAATATCATGGAATTAGAGGTCTGAAATTTTAGAAGCATTGGATATTAGTTTTTATTTCAGCCTTTTTGAAGCGCTGGTTATTATTCTTCTCAATGACAGCGAAAGTGATTTCTCCTTTTAAATGTTCCTTCCGATGAGAAAATCATGTAGTCTCTCAGTCACAGGAACAAGAGCTTTAGAGAAACTGCAACATACTTTGAAAAGCACAAGAGCTCTCACCCCTGAAACAAGTGGTAATTCTGAGCAGACAACAGAGAGACACATTTCAAGGGCCATAAAAGACTCATTCCACTCTCAACCTTGGATTCTGCCACTGCCTACAAAGTGAAAATGGCTGTAGGTGGAAATATCAGGCAAGATGACAGCAGAAGCAGCAAGAAATTGGGGGTATCCCTTATAGAGGATGCACCCCCATGCAAACTTCAGCCAGGACCACATACCACAGCAGTATTTCAGCAAATTTCAAGACCAAAATGGGGAGGGAGGGGATCAACTTGCAGCAAGCAGCAATTTTCATTTAATAAACCTCTATTGCCTGGGAAAGAGAGGCAGGGGGGAGCTGGCACATGTCCCATAAGGCAGCAGCAGTGGCTGCAGGACCTTTCTGGGAATCCTGAATGAGAAAGGCATGCACCTTAGTGCAGTGTGTCACAGAGCCAAGCCAAATCACATTTCCCTGCATCACTGACATGGGCTCACACTCCTTCCACAGTACCTTCACTTTTAAACTATGGGGATGACGCCGGTAAGTACATTTGCTGACCCACCACAACTCTACTATATAATTAAGCATTAATACGCTGCAGCAAACTATCTTCCCCAGCTTTGCAGTGCATGAACATACAGAGAAAGCACTTGGTCTCATGGTTTGTCATGCCTTTATGAGGTTAGCTGCTGTCCGCACCAGGGCTGCCAGACTGTGGTGAGCAGCCCTCATTAATTCTGTGTCCTCAACCTCCATATTGCCCATAAAGGAAAGTCACAAACTCACTTTCCATCAGGACAGCACCTGTCTGAATATTGACATAAAAAGGGGTAAAGTAGCAACAGCTTCTACACCAGTTCTGTCTAACAGTGACTTTTCTAAGCCTCTTGCTCATGAAACAGCCAACCAAAGGAAAAAAGCAGGGCTCTGTTTTGCAGAAGCCTGGCAGCAGAGCCAGCCATCCCCCGCAGCCAGCAGCCAACCTGAAAGCTGCAGAGTGATCTTTCCCTGAACCTTTCTGGCTCTCTGAACAGCACATCCTGCCATTCACGGTTACAGGCAATGAATGGTAATCCCTCTCCTCATATTACCCTACTGATTTCAACAGAGCGAGACCAAGAATGTACGTGACCAAGTGTACTTCCAGTTCAGATTTTATTCGTTGCAACTTGACAGGTTTCTTTAGCTCAATTAGTAATGGCACACATCTAGCAGACATGCTCAAATCCAGAGAAAAAAATGTGCCTTTTCTCCCAAGATTCTCAAAACCAAACCAAAACAAAAAAGTTAAAATTATTTTAAAACATACTGAAAACTGAGATGAAAGCAGAAGGAAGCAGCCTGCACCATGAACTCATTCCCTGGACATCACAGTCTGTGGACTGGCATGGTAACAGCTTTTGTATTTCTCACCCTATCAGTCCTGTCTCATTAGACATCGGACAGCCCAACTGGCAAAGTCAAGAAGTAACTTTAATCGATGGAAATGCCAGTAACATCAGATGTCCACAAACCCTGAAACAAGACCCCTTTCCATCAAAACCTAAAAAGTATTGTTAAATCATCCTGATTTTTAAGCCTATGTAGTGAATGCCTTTTAATTTAGCATCTGTTTCTGACTCCTTCATGTTTTCTCTCCACAACCACAAGAGCTGAAACTTCACTCACTGTTGACATGTTTGGCTATCATGTATGCTTTTCAATTGTCTTTTCCCTTTCCTGGTATTGCCCCTGCATTCTTAAATATTGTGCAAAACAGGAAAATTTTACGCAATGATTTAATAATACATTGTTTTTGGCAGCAATTCCAGCCTACCATGTTTCCCTCTCTCCTCTTCCTCAACAGTCTGGCAGACTATACACTGAAACAGATCAGTTCCTTGATCCAGTTAAAAGACAAAAAATCTGCAAAAGGTTCAAACAGAGAAAGTGTTTCCCAACCAGTTCGCACAGATTTTCCCAATGTGACCCTGGAAACTGTTAAGCACATACAAAAGACTACTGACACAGTATGGCACAGATGAAGAAATGAACGGCACAGGCCAGGATAGCATTACTGCCAATGACACTTCATCGTCAGACTGTGCAATAAAGTTATTGAGTGCACATACCTGCACAAGCACTGCATATGGGTTACACATGCTAAAGTATCAATCATCTTCAAGAACTCAATTGTTTATGGAATGAAGCACTACATACCTATAAACACATGCAGACACAGAACAAACTGATACAACTAGCACTGTTCAAAACAGTAGTAAACAAGCCACAACCTACCCATGCAACCCACAATCTAATTACTTGTAAAGACTCTAAAATATTTGAGGTAAGTCTCTTCTTTCGTAAATCCTATACAGGGAGATAAGTAAACACCTAGTAATCCAAACGTGCTTTATAACACAGAAGGAAATGAAAGCACCCTTTTTATTGTATGTTAAAACTCACCTGTTATTTAGGAGCTTCAAAAGTATAAAGCAATAATATGCAATAAATAGCTGGGGAAAAAAAAAAATCACTCCTCTCTATGTACTAAACCTACCACCATTCTCCTCTGAAATGTCCTTCAGCATACACTGTTCTGGCAGTGATTCTGGTGGGACTAAGCTTTCAACCTGTTGTCCCACTCTTGCTAACACAAACCTCAACTTGCAGCTGAGGTCTGTCAGTGCAAATGGGACTCTCAACCTGGCCTTTCAACTCTGAAAAACTGAAGATCCTTTTTGTGGTTTACGGAATCATAAAAAAGGTTGTGTTGGAAAGGACCTTTAAGGATCATCTCATCCAACCCCCCTGACCTGGGCAGGGACATCTTTCACTAGATAAGGTTGCTCAAAGTCCTATCTAACTAGACCTTGAACACTTCCAATGATGGGACATCCATACCTTCTAAGGGCAGTACTTCCTTCCCTAGAAGGACCACACCCCAACTTCAGTGATCTGACTATCCAGCATCACCAGTTAGAATGTTCTACTACAGAACAGAAAGATGATCTCAGTTCCACATAGGCCCAGCCCCAGGAGGGATGCTGATCTCCTCCAGTCCCTGCTTTGATACTGGATCAGGTCTCTGCTGAGGACCAAAGGCAATTTAGAAGCTTCCTCAGGGGGGCTATTACCACCATGCTGTGGCTATCACCACATCTTTACTTCCCAGCCAAAACGAAAAATGAGGCAGAAGTAGTCCTGAGTATCCTTTTTGCATATAAAATTTACTGCCTGGGTGTTAACACTAATAGCCTTGAGAGTTCTTGCTCTATCAATGAATACAGCTTCTGTTTTCATATTTTATATAAGCTCTGTGATATATAAACACATACCTTAACACTACAGACTTACAAATATGCTTTTTAACCACTGTAGGAACTATATTTTCAAAGGTATATTTGATAGGCATTAAACAACTTTAGAGAAACACCACTTTAGGTTTTCTTATGCAGAGCTACTAAGTAATATAGCAATGAAATAAGTCTGTCACAACAGAGTAATGTTCCATTAAATCAGCAAATCTTCAGGAAAGTTTGGGTTTCATTACTGCAGGCGCATGCCTACCTTTACTTCTGAAACAGAATCTCAATTTCACCAGCACAGATAACACAGAGCAATTTGGTCTCAATTTGCAGAGAATTCTAAATTATCATGGTTATACGCCAATTACACAAGATCCAGTGTTCTCTCTGATATGCCTGAAGAAAATACCTGATAGACAGAAACAGGAACAGGCAAATCATGTACACTAAAAACTTCTTGTCAAATGAAAGCATTCATCTGCAACAGTAAAGAATGAGAAATATTAAATGGCAATTTATCATTCAGATAAAAAAAAATCTTAAATTGCTTTGTTATTTATGTGTTCACACTTATTTATACATACCATGATGGCAGGTCTGTCAAACTAGTTTTACTCACATTGGTAGAGCCCCATCAATAACACAGGGCTCAAGGACAGCACCTGGTTTACCAAAAAGACAGTTTAGTTTACTTTTTATTATCATAGCAAATTCATAATAATTCTATTTGGGATCTGGCTAATACTACAATATTTCAAGGAAAGCTTTAAAAAAAAGAATCTTTTAAGATTGTTTTGAAACTTTTGGGCTGTGCACAATACTTCCCACTTGAGCAAATTGGTTTTGAAGGGAAATTTAATTTTAAGAACTGTTTTTTTCTAACTAATGGGAACCTGTGCTAAAGTAAACAATGAGTCTGGCTTGATAGAAGGTTTTGCACTATCTTTACCAAAAGTCAGGAGAGCAGACATGCAATAGCATGCTGAAACACATGCAGTAGCAGAATTGTTGAATTTCAAACAATTAGAAGACAATTTTCCATTCCACTTCTGCTTGAGACAGATGATTCTGCCCTGCCTCATTAAATATTAATTGGTTATGTTCCCGTTTCTAGAAGAAAATACAAATGCAGTTCCCTAATTCACTTACTTTCTTGTTTCAAATATACTTCTGATTAGCTATCTTGTCAACAAACTCCTGTCCTCATATGCCACTTTTGTACAGAAAAAAGTGTAAAAGACGTATCTTTTCAAGACTGTCACCAGCTCTGAATATAACATTACCTTAAACTCAACTTACCTGCCAAGGCAAAGCCAAGAAGCATGAAATGAGCATGAAAAGCCAAAGTTTTCACCTCCTTGAGGGGTATTAATGAGTAACTTCATGGCTTCAATTATGTCTTATCTTCCCAGATGGGAATTAGAGAGGTCAACCCTAGCCAGGGAAAATGAATCACTTGTTTATTCTTCCCCTGTCTGCTGCACATACATATGTATCACAAGTCTTTCTTGAAAGCCAGTACTCTAAAACTCATTGTCTGAACCATCTTCTCCCAAGTGGTGCAAGAAAAAGAAGGAAAGAAAAAAGCAGGGCAGAGACATGAAAGGGGCAAGGCAGAAGGATATTAAAAGCATGGAAGTTCAGTTATGACAGCTACCTTTAAACTACTGAAAATTAAATTTTAACATGGCTGCTGAAGATAGCCACAGGGTTATTCTTCACACACACAGAAAGAGAGTCACAGAAGGAATATCGAATTTGATTTTATTTCTGTTTTTGTTTTTACAATCGCTGCCCTTCAAGCTGTGCAAGGACAGATCTCGCTAGGAAAACAAAAATTAGTAAGAGAACTACATCTGAGTTTGGTAGGTGTTTATAAAATAAACATCATCTGTCCCATAGGAGAGAAAGTCAGATTCATCCCCAGGCAAGCTGATGTCCAGCAAACAAAGTTTCTGAGTATCAAAATTTCCTACTGGGACTTTAGCATTTACATTTTTAAATAAATAAATACATGGAGTTACAGATATGTATTTACTTTCACCAAATAAATCTTAACCAGAATGAAACCCTGGCCAAGATGGGAGTGAAAGTGTAACAGTGAAACTGTATCTGTGAATCTGTACTACATTTTACCCATTCTTTCACAAATGAGAAATGTGAAGCAAACAACAGAAACAACACATAAATAGATAAAACTCCTAACACCTACAGTTATGGAACTCTCCACTCCACAAGCAAATACTTTTCCAGTGCATATACTGATTGCTTTATTAACATGGACTAACTTTAACAGTTGCTTGCAATAACATCAGGAAAACCACTTTGTAGAGTACATTATTATTGTCCCCCCTAAATTTAGCTAAAATAAGAGTCCTAATACTTGTTCCATCATATTGTTGGGTGGCGCTTCTGCTATCTTGTCAGCACAAAACACGTAACTGTCTAATTAAAAAACAGGAGTAATTACCTCTCACAGAAAAAAAAAAAAGTAGGTAAGGTCTCATTATTTAAACTCATATATGGTCACCTACAGTGTCTACTCATGGAAAAAGCTGCAGATGAACCACTCGTACACAAACTAATGCAAACTCCTGCATTACAGCACAGGCATTGACAAGTAAGAGCTTGTGAGAAGTAGATTTGAATTCAAATACATGTCTCAAGTGACAACAAAAAGGACAGAATCAACACATAACTTACCCACTGTAGTCACAGACATAATTTGCCAGATCTGGATTTAGCTGTCATTACAACTTTTGCTTTCAAATGCACAACAAAGTGATGTTATTTTCCTGTTCAATTTTATTCACGTTACACAGAATGCAGTAAAACTCGTCATGCCAGAGGATTTGCAAAGGGATGATGTGAAGATTAATTACTAGCTGCTCATAAAGTACCCTGCCTGTGGAAAGCCGTATGTGTAAAAATGACCCTGTTATCAAAGTTGTTGAGCGCTCCAAGTGCTCGCTTTCAGTGAACAGCATTGATATTTTTCCACAGTTCCTGAAAACCAAATCAGTTGTGTTTAAATACCTACCTATAGTTTCAGGAAGTTTTGGCATTGTTTCTGTACCTCACTCCTGCAGGGGCTGGGGGTTAAACTGGCACAAATTTTGCTTAAATCCTACCTTTTCAGCTCAAAAGAAGTTGAATCAAGATATCGTAGAACCAATGTCTGAAAGATGCCTGATAAACATACCCATGCATTCAGGCAACAAGTGAGCACAGACCTTATCCCAGTGCCCTAATTACTTTGTGGAAACCTAAGACACTATTTGAAATAATAAAGCACAGATATTTCTATGTGACCAATGGTATTTACTTGGTGAGTTAGCACAGGAACAAAATGATAAGGAGCAAGACCAAGCACAAAGCGCACTGCCTGAACAAAATGGAGCCTGCACTGGTATGTATAATGTGTTAGTATCTTCTTGCCGTTTAAATACACAAAACAGTGAGGAATGAGAACACCTCAATGTTAATTAAATCACAATCCCAGAGGACTTCACACATTTTTTGAGAGATGGTTTCTTTGGTGACAGGTTTGCCAGCAGACAAGAGTTTGGAGTCTCCTGTACAAACACAACTTCATGCCCCACATTGCCACATTGCAGAGATTAACATCTGAAGCATGATCATGCCTCTCTCTAACAGCATCCTTCTGCTCAGAAATAATCGACTATGCATACTGCCTGGAATATGCCTCCACTGATACTCACCTGCTCCTCTGTGCTGATAGTATCTTAATACAATGAAGAAGTGCAGAAACTCATTGGGCTCATGTTTTTTGGGGGTTTTATCAATACTTGACTAAGTTTTTCCTTCTCCCCTTACACTGTAGTTACATCAAAGAAAGAAAACATTACCTTGGAAACATCCTCAACAGCCCAGTGGAAACGGCAAGCAGGGATGTCATTGTGGCATACAGAATTGCCCTGTTAGAACAGGCAGCTGGCCTACCTGAAGGTTAAAGAGGCTCCCACCAAAAACCTGCTTTGAATATTCCACACTAGAGCATGATGAAGGGGAGACATTTATACATGCCCCTGTGTGTCGAAGTGTGAAAAAAATTCACCCTCGGAGCACAACCCCAGCTGCATGAAACCCATTTCAACACACCATTGACAGAAATCCACACAAAAGCCAATCCACTCTCTCATACCACCAGTGTCCTATAAGAAGGCCAGAATGAAGTCATTGAGAAAAATGAGACATTCACATATAAATCAAGAAATGATAGCATCTCAGTGCTGAATGATTAAAAATCAGTGCAAAGCATGCTTTGTGTGTGGTTTTAATCACTGTTAGATATAATACGGGTGTAGTCACATCACATTCTATGTGAATGTTCAAATAACACTGGCCATGAAATTTTAAGTTGCATGTGTAAACGTGAATCAGATTCTTAACGACTGCATTCCATTCTATTGTACAGCTTTTGTACTGGTGATATCACCACCTCGCATTTTTCTCTAGCATCATTTTTCACTAGGAAGAAACCCTGAAGGAATCTCCATGTTTTACGATCACATTACCAGTGTCTGGGCAAGATATGATATCACTGTCAAATCAGAGTCCCCAAACGAGGCCTAAACCATCCAGACGGTGCAAACCGCGAGCCTTTGCTCTCGAATTAAAAGCATCTCTCACCTCTAACTGGCCAACATGCCAGCAGGGATCCGCCGGCTTTGGGTTGGTATGTCTCGGTGTAGCGATTTCGTGTCAGTGTTATGTTGAGATGGGAGGAATTAGAAGAAAAACGGGGGGGGAGGGGGCGAAAGCCCCAGCGATACTGATAGAAATAGCGATAAGAAGGAGGTTTAATGGGCTTGCCTGTGAACCCCCACCGAAACTGCAGGATTAAACATCCGCAGCATTACGAAGAGGGAACCAAACCCCCGCAGGCATTCCGGGAGCTCCCCCCACACACACACACACACAGAGCCCGAGGGTCCCGGCGCGGCCTCGCCGCACACATTGGCACAGGCGGCCCCGTCCCCGTAGATGCCCCGCAGGGCGGGGAAGCCGCTGGGGCCGCGTTGTGGCCGCCCCCCGCCGGGCCCGTCCAAGCTCTTACCGTGGCCGAGGCGACGTTGTTGTCAGCCAGGGTCAAGTGGTGCGGTTCCCACCGCCGCAGGAACTTGGAGGTGAGGATCTTGCTGAGAAACGTCCGGGGGTGCCGGATGACACACACCTGGATGTCCCCCTCCTGCAGCAGCTTGTACCTCATGCCGTTGCAGTGGAGCGGGGCTCTCCGGCACGGCGCGGCACCCATTTTATTCCCCTCGGGAGCGGACATCTCGCCCAGCAGCGGCTTGCTCTCCTCGGTCTGCCTGCGGTCACTGGCCCCGCTGGAGCAGCCAGTGCGATCCATGGCAGAGCCCCTCGGGTCCGGATGGCGCTCGGTGGCAGCCGTTTGGGGACACCGGTCTCTACGGGCGGTAGAGACGGGTGTAACCAAGTAAATTTAAGATAAAA
>NDXB01017366.1:42413-52509 GCA_002631895.1 Agapornis roseicollis | reverse complement strand
CCTGCAGCCCCTTCAGGCCCTGGAGCTGCTCTCAGCTCTCCCCTTCAGGAGCCTTCTCTCCCCTGGGCTGCCCCAGCCCAGCTCCCCCAGCCTGGCTCAGGGCAGGGATGCTCCAGCCCTCGCAGCAGCTCCGTGCCCTGCTCTGTCCTCACTCCAAGCCCCTCTCCCGCCACAGTCGCTATCCCCATCCTCACCTCCACCTCCGCGGTCACCCTCCAGCTCCAGTCCCCTCCGTGCTCCCCTCCGGGTCTCTTCAGGAACTCGGTTCTCAGCACCACAGCCCCGTCCCTGATTTCCTGCACGCCGAAGTTCTCCCCGTCGTGCCTCACCCACCCGTACCGCCTGAGCCCGTCGCTCTCCTCGCACGTGTGCCGGAGGCCGCCGCCTCCCTCCTGCTGCTGCAGCCACATCAAACCTGCCAAGAACGGGGCTCGGGTTCCGTTATCCCCCCGGGCCCGGCCCGCCCGCGCTCCCGCCGCCGCCGCCCCATTACCGGTAACGAGCGCCCGAGGGCTGCGCGTCTTCATCCCGAAGTACACGTTAGGCCTGTACGTGCCCCAGAAGAGCCGCGGCGAAGCGAGAGCCCCGGTGGACCCGGGCGGCAGCGCGGGCGGGGCCGGGTGCGGGCTGACGAGGCGGGCGGCCGCGCTCCACCGGCCCCATTCGGCCGCTACCCACAGAGCTCCGGCGGCTGCGAGCGCCGCGGCGGCTGCAACGAGCGCGGGGCGGACCCGGCCCCGGCCCCGCCGCTGCTCCCGGGGCTCCCGCTCCCGCCGCGGGCCCCGCTCCCGAGCCCGCTCCCGGGCCCCGTCCCCGCCGCGCCGCCGCCGCTCGCCCGCCATGCTGCGGTCGCGCCGGCAGCGTCATCGCGGAGCGACGGGGGGCGCAGTGGCGCCGCCTCGTGGGCGGGAGGATAAAGATCAGGCTACGGCATCCCAGAGCCCCCCAAAGGGGACAAGGCCCCCCCCAGCACACCCCGGACATGGAGCCGCTTTATTGTGTCCCCACGTCTGTCCCATGGATGGGGGGGCTCTTGGGTACGAGGTTTTGGATGGTGCAACCTCAGGACCCCCCCAACCCCCCACTGTGGGGGGGCAGAGGCCGGTAACAGCCCCCGGTCACTGCTTGACCTGCCCGGTATCGCCCTCGCTCACGGCCCCTCTGGAGGGTGAGGAGGAAGAGGGGCAGCCCCCTCGGGTTGGTTGCGCCCCCTCTGGTCCCCCCCGGTGCCTCCCGCTACCCTCCAGGGCTCCTCAGTACCACCGGCACCCCTCCACGCTCCCTGGTGCCCCTCCCCGCTGCCCCCGGTGCACCCCAGACCCCTCTCCCCTCCCGGCGGCACCGGGCTCGGACGCAGGGCTCGGCGCTGGTCCCGCTCAGGGTTTATTGCCCGGAGGGGTCGCGGATGCAGGGCAGGCCCGGGACGCGCCACCGGCGAGCGCGGTGCAGCCGCAGCGCCAACCACTGCTGCTGCCGGCCCGACAGGTAGGACTCGGGCACCCCGGGGCGCGCCGGCCCCGCAGCACCGGCAGGACACGGGGCGGGAGCTACCGGCACCGGAGGCTCCAGCGTGTCCAGGCCCTGCAGGGTTCCCGCTGCCGGCTCCGGAGGGCGGGAGCCGTTGTCCGAGCCTGGAAGGGGATGAGGGGATGGAGCTGGGGGGTCCCCGGCACCACGCGTTCCATGGCACCAACGCCGCCGGGACTGAGATGGGCAAAGCCCGTGGGGCAGCCAAGGAGAGATGGACCCATCCCAATCCCCATCCCATCCTTATCCGCATCCTCAGGTGCCCATCCCCATCCCTTCCCTAATTGCATCCTCATCCCCCCTATCCCATATCCATCCCCACCCTATCCCATTCTCTATCTTCATCACCACCCATCCCATCCCCATCCTATCTCCATCCCCGTTGCCGTCTCATCCCATCCTCATTCTAACCCCCATCTCTACCCCTGTCCCCATCCCATCTCCATCCCCACCCTATCCCATTCTCTATCTTCATCACCACCCATCCCATCCCCATCCTATCTCCATCCCCGTTGCCGTCTCATCCCATCCTCATTCTAACCCCCATCTCTACCCCTGTCCCCATCCCATCTCCATCCCCACCCTATCCCATTCTCTATCTTCATCACCACCCATCCCATCCCCATCCTATCTCCATCCCCGTTGCCGTCTCATCCCATCCTCATTCTAACCCCCATCTCTACCCCTGTCCCCATCCCATCTCCATCCCCACCCTATCCCATCTCTCCATCCTTTTCCCCATCCCCAGACCCACAGCAGTGCCTGAGGCTGTTCCACGGCCGCGCTCCGGCTCCGCCCGCGGCTCCGGGCTGCTGCAGGAGGCACATTATGGCTCCATCCATCTGCTGGAACACGCTCAGGGCCACCAGCTCCCGCCGGGTCTCCGGGGCCAGCCCGGAGCGCTCCGAGCCCACCAGCTCCCGCACCAGCTCGAAGTCCTGCCGGAGCTGCAGCGCTCCCTGCAGGCT
This sequence comes from Agapornis roseicollis, assembly GCA_002631895.1. Lineage (NCBI taxonomy): Eukaryota > Metazoa > Chordata > Aves > Psittaciformes > Psittacidae > Agapornis > Agapornis roseicollis. Next base: position 50,014 of record NDXB01017366.1, on the reverse strand, counting down.
GCGGCGCGGGGCGCTCAGCACGGCCCCGGGGCCGGCGGCACCCCCGGGAACCCCCGGAGCCCCCTACCCCGTACCTGAAGCGGATGCGGTGCTCCAAGATGTGCTCCATCCAGGCCTCCAGGAAGGCCGTGGTGCCCCCGGCCATGGCGGGGGCCTGCGCGTCGCGGGGCAGCAGCCGCGCTCCCTGCAGCACCTGCCCCAGCACCGCCTGCGCTGCTGCTGCTGCGTACGCGCTGGGGCAACTGGGCAGCTCTGGGGCACGGCAGCAGCGTCAGGCCTGCCTGTGCCGCTGCCTGCGCCCAGCAGCCTGCTCCCTGCCTGCCCCCTGCCCGCAGCGGGGCACCCAACGCACCGGGCCGCAGTGAGATCCTCCAGTGCTTGCCCCGGGGCATGGTCTGGTGGAAGATCTGCGCCGACAGCCGCTTGCAGCCGGTGGAGAACATCTTCAGCACGTCCCCTGAGAAGAGCTGGGGCAGAGGGATGGGAGATGGGATGCGATGGCCATGGCACAGCATGGCATGGAATGGCCATAGCACAGCACAGAATGGCCATGGTTCAGCTCCCAGAGGCGCATACCTGGATGCTGGTGGACATGGAATGAATGTGCTGGCAGAGCTGGAGCTCCTGGTGGGACACCACAGGGAGGGGCAGCCCTGGGGAGACATCCCCAGGCTCTGGGAAGGTTCCATTCACCAGCAGCACCAGTTTGTCCGTCTCCATCTTCAGCAGCTGGGACACAGGGGAGAGCTGTAGGAAGAGGCCAGCCCCACGGCAGCCACACAGCAGCCCTATGGCTGCCCCACAAACCATCCCCAACCCACAGGTACCTGCAGGTCCCCCTGGGTGATGAGCAGGAACTGGGGCAGGGCCCAGGCCGCCAGGTACCTGCAGGCTCTGCCGGTCAGCCAGGAGTGGGCAGCCTGTGCTGTGGCCAGGCAGCAGCCCAGGACCTGCAGGCGCAGGCCGGGGGGTCCGGGAGGAAGGTCTGGGGGGACAGAGGTGGGGGTGAGATGTGGGGCAGGACCCCGCGGTGTCCCCGTCTCTCTCCCCGGACCCCACTGACCGGGCGGAGGGCGCAGGCAGCGCAGGGCCAGGGCCAGGGCCGGGTACAGCCGGTGCAGCAGCGTTGCTGTGCGGCTCCGCACCGGGCCCGACGCCGGCACCGCCTCCCCGCAGCATTTGTCGGAGAGAGCCGAGCCCAGGGCGCGGGTGAAGCCTGCGGGGACACAGGCGATAGCCCCGTAGCTCAAATCCCGCACCCCATTCCCGGTGCCCTCCCCCCCGCACGCCATTCCCGGAATGCCCGTACCTGTGTCCCAGCTCCGGAGTGCGCTGCGGCACAGCAGGCTCAGGCTGAGCCGCCCCAGCTCCTCCCGGCACTCCCGGGGCACAGGAGCTGCGGGGGGACGGGACGGGCTGTCAGGGGCACGAGGAGCAGCCCCCGGTACCGGCCCCTTCCGCGGCCCCCACGTACCGGCGCCGATGGCGCTGCTCAGCTCGAGCTCCGCAGCCGGCCCGGTCCCGCCGGGCAGCAGCTCTGCACCGTGCCCCAGCGCGGCGGCCGCAGCTGCCCAGAACAGCGGCCGGTACCGTGCGAGCAGGGCCTGGGCCGCCGGTATCGATGTCCAGCCGGCACTACCCGGCTCTGGGGGCTCCGGGGGCCCTGCTGCCGCCGCCAGTAGCTTCTCCTTGGGCACATGGAGGACGTGGTGCTGGAGGCTGCCGGATGAGGCCACCAGCACCCCCAGGAGGAGGCCCATGAGCTCCTCATCCTCCCTGCACAGTGTCCGCAGTGTCCCGGCAATGCCAGGCGGCTCATTCCGACCGCAGGGATCCGTGTCCACCGCGGCACAGCTCTCCGGCGGCCAAGGCACCGTGGTGTCTTCCCAGCGCACGGGCTCATCCCCACAGGCACCAGTCCGCTGCTGCAGGAAGGGCCGGAGCCGCTCGGCCGCCAGCCAGCCCCGCTCAGCTGCCACGATCTGCAGCACCCGGGACACCGGGAAGGTGCGGGAAGCGACGTTGCCAGCACCGGGATGGCCGGCGGTGCCGGTGGGAAGGCAGCCAGAGGCACCCAGCTCCTGCTCCAGGTCACCCAGCGCCCGGTTGTAGAGGTCCAGGCCCTGGAAGAGGTCGGAGAGCAGCGCCGGGAGGGAAGGGGCGGCAGTGCCGGTCCGGACCAGCGCTCGCAGCCGCGCCTCGGCGAGGTGCTCAGCCAGGCTCAGCGCCTGCAGTGCCAGCAGCACCAGCGCCCGTCGCATGTGCGCCACGGCTTCGCCCCGGTGCAGCACCAGCGCCCGCAGCCACGGGTCCCCGCGCAGCCGCCTCCGCAGCGCGCTCCAGTGCCCGGTATGAGCCCGCAGCTCCCGGCACAGGTCCCGCAGCGGCGGCCCCGCGCCCGGCTCCGGTGGCGGCTCCCGCAGCAGCGCCAGCAGCCGGCGGAGGAAGCCGGACGCGGCCTGGAGCCGGCGGCTGTAGTCGCGGGTGAGGCAGAGGAGGTGGCGGTGCCGCAGCAGCGCGTGCAGGGCCGCGCCGCGCTCGGCCACGCGCGGGTGCACCGGGTGGTACGAGAAGGCCGCGGCGGTGGGGACGGTGTCGGCGTCCCGGGGCAGCGGCCGCACGTGGCCGTGGAAGGTCTCGGTGCGCGGATTCTCCCGCACGCAGAGGCAGCGGCGCAGCCCCGGGAAGCTCCGCTCCAGCGGGGTCAGAAGCGCGGAGGCTTCTTCTTCATCCTCATCCTCATCCTCGTCCTCGCTGCCGGGACCGCGTCGCCGGGGCCGCGGGGGCAGCAGGCGCCGCAGGCCGGGGCTGACGCAGCCGCGCAGCATCGCCTCGGCCTTCCGCAGGGACCGGGACAGCGGCCCCCGGGAGCTGCTGCCTGCGGGGACCGGGACCATCGGTGTGGGGCAGGGTGCAGGGCAGCCCCGTTGCGGTCACCCCGGCGCGGCCCCCAGCCCCTCTCCCAGACACTCTGGGGCGCCGCGGCCCTGCTCGCACCTCAGGGACCCGTTCACCGCAGCGGGGTCCCCGCGGATGTGCTCGCCCCGGCCCGGCCCTCACCTGGCTCGGGGTGTGCCCCGCGGGGAGCCGCGTCCCCCGGCGCGGGCAGGGCTGGCAGCAGCAGCGGGACGAGGTCCCCGGGGCTGGCGACATCGCGGGCAGGGACCTGCGGGAGCACGGGCGGTCAGCGCCGGGAGGGGCGGGGCTAATGCTGAAGGGGGCGTGGCCTTAGCGCTCTTCCCGCCCATCGCCGCTGGCAGTAGCGGAGTCGCCCCTGTGGTCACGCCTCCCCGGGCTCAGACCACGCCCCCCCCCCCGGGTCGTTGCCAGGGAGACGCTAAACGCGGCTCGGGCCTGGCCCAAGCACCGGGCCCGGGCCCGGACGGTGCTCCCGGTGATGGGGCTGATGCTGGGGCTCCGCGCCTGTTCAGGGCCTCACCTGCGGGCAGGGCTCCGCGCCGCGCCGCTCACGGCTGCCGTCCTCCATGCTGTGCCATGGCCGGGGGCCGTGGGAGGAAAGAGGCTTAGGCCGCGCCCGCGCTAATCCGGAGGAACGGGCAGGGCTGACCTGGCGGGAGGTCAGCGCCGCGGCGCCCGGCGCGGGGGGCGTCCGGAGCAGCGGGACTCGGCCGGGCGGCTGGAAGGGCGGCGGGGCCGGCGGGAGGGGCCGCGGAGCCGCGGCGCTGCTCGGTACGGGCCTCGCGGGCCTCCGTCCTGCCAGCACCCAGCATGGCGGCGGGGCAGCCCCGGGAGCCGCCGTGCCCCACTTCCGGTCCGCCCAGTGCCCCGCTTCCGGTCCTCCCCAGTGCTCCGCTTCCGGTCCTCCCCGGTGCCCGCTGCCGGCGCGGGGCCATGCGGGAAGCGGGCGGGGAGCGGAGCCCGGGGCTGGGTCCCTCCGGGAGCGGGGCTGCCCCCCCCGCCTGCCCCTGGGGCTGCGCGCTCGGCCCCGGCGGCTGGAGCGGCGGTACGGGCCGGGGGGGGAGGGCGTCGGCGGGGTGGGGGTCAGCGGGGCCGGTGTCCCGCAGCGGCGGGAGCCGCACCACGGGGCTGGGGTCACGGGGGGGAGGCTCCATCGCGGGGGGAGGAGCCCTGCCCGGCTCCGCCCCCGCCGGGTTTCGGTTTCGTTACCCGCGGCTTCGCTCCCCGCAGCCCCGTTCTGCCCCCGCCACTGCCCGCCCGAGCGCCAGGCGCTGCCCGCGGACCGCAGCGCCATGGGCGACGGGACCGGCGCCTGGGACGCGCTCGACCGCGGTGAGTCGGGCTGAGCCGCCCGCGCGGGCTGTCGGGGGTCTCAGTGCCCCGGAGCTGCCGCTGACGGCCCCGGTTCTGTCCGTGCAGGTCCCGGCTTCTGGTACTGCCCCGGGCGGCTGGAGGCGTCCAGCGAGGAGGAGGATGAGGATGAAGAAGATGATGAGGGGTTGCAGTGGTCGTGGTCGTGGCCGTGGCCCGGGGCCGTTCCCGGTGTGGTTCCCATTGCGGTTCCCGGTGCGGTTCCCGGTGCGGTTCCCGGTGCGGTTCCCGGTGCGGTTCCCANGGTACTGCCCCGGGCGGCTGGAGGCGTCCAGCGAGGAGGAGGATGAGGATGAAGAAGATGATGAGGGGTTGCAGTGGTCGTGGTCGTGGCCGTGGCCCGGTGTGGTTCCCGGTGCGGTTCCCGGTGCGGTTCCCGGTGCGGTTCCCGGTGCGGTTCCCGGTGCTGACGGCGACCCCGGCGCCACTTTTTGCGGGCTCCGAAAAGCGTTTTTGGTGCAGGAGCCGCTGCGGGCGCCCCCGAGTGCGCTGGAGGCGAAGCTGCGCTGGCTGCCGGCACCGCGGGAGCTCCGGCCCACGGCAGAGGTGAGGGAGCCGCCGGGGCCGCAGCCCGGGGCACGGGGGCCAGCAGCTCCCGGGGCACTGGTGGCTCCCGGTGTTTCCCTCCCCAGGAAGCGGAGCGGAACGCGCAGGAGTTGGTGGCCGAGGAGGAGCGGGCGAAGAGGAAAGCAGAGAAGAAGAAGCTGAAGAAGAAGGTGGGTGCCCACCGAGGCCGGGCTGTACCGCGATGGGGGATCTGTGCCGCCCGGTCACGGCACAGTTATTCCCTATGTTATTCCCTGTTTCCAGAAGCAGAAAGAGAGGAAGAAACGGGAGAAGCTGGGACAGGAGTCCCAAGCCAAGCAGAAGGCTGAGGCGGTGGGTGCTGCGGGACGCGATGAGTGCCTGAACGTGTGTACTGTGGGGAAAGGAACGGTCAGAGCCCCGCTGCCACCTTTCTCCTCTCCTTGCAGACCCCTCCGTCCCCGAGCAGCGCTGCGGGCACCAGGCACCCCCAGGGCGGTGATGCTGCTGAGGAGGAAGAGGGGGCTTGGCTGGGCCCCAGCCGCGGGGACAGTGCAGCCACCCCGGGAGAGGAGGGGGGAGACCGGGAGGCCCGGGCAGAGGAGATGGAGGTGAGGGAGGGCTCCTGTGGGGCTCCCCGTGGTGGACCAGGGGCTGCGCCGCAGCGGCCTGGGTTGTGCCCCATGGCTGGCTCTGGGGCTCTGCCCTGCCCGCCTCTGCCCGCAGGAGGAGCTGGACCTGAGCTGCACGTTCGTGTTCAAAGCGCGGCAGAAAGCGGGCGTGCGGCTCCCGGCGCCCGGGAGGGAGAAGCCGCCCGGGACGGACCCTGAGCGGGGCGGGAGCGCGCCGGGGAAGGTGAGGGGGGACCTGGGGGGGGCCCGGGGCAGGGGGGCGCTGCCTGTGCCCGGGCACCCAGCGCTGCCTCCCCCGCAGGCCCCCGCGACCCTGGACACCAGCGCCGTGCAGCAGAGCCTGGAGCTCGCAGGTCAGAGCGGGGAGCCCGGGATGGGGCGGGCGGTGTCCGGGGTCCCTCCTGCCGCGGCTGGGCACGGTGCAGCTGCGGTGTCCCCCTCTCCGGTGCCGCCCCCGGGGCTCGGCAGCGGGCGCTGTTCTCCCCTCAGGCCAAGGCAATGCGGCGGCGCTGCGAGGCCGTTACCCCGAGGCTGTGCGGGCGTTCACCGCGGCGCTGCAGCTGAACCCCCGCGAGCACCGGTGAGCGCCGGGGCCGGGAGCGGGGTCCCGAGGCCGGGCAGCCGTGACCGGGGCCGTGTGCCCGCAGGCTCCTCGGGAACCGCTCCTACTGCTACGAGAAGCTGCAGCGCTACGAGGAGGCGCTGGGGGACGCGGAGCAGGCGCTGGGGCTGCAGCCGCGCTGGGCCAAGGGCCTCTTCCGCAAGGGCAAGGCCCTGAGGGGGCTCCAGGTACCCAGGAGGGTCTGTGGGGCTGCGGGGTCCAGTGGAGCTGAATGGGGGCTGGAGCGTAGCAGTGGGGCTGGGTTGGGATGCTGCAGGGTGCCAGGGGCAGGGTTGGGGGGTATCAGTGGGGAGCCAGGGGGTGCCAGCAAGACCTGGCCGAGCGCCGTGTGGGGCGGCCATGGGGCAGGGGCCGGTGCAGGCAGTGGGGGCTCAGGCTCAGCACCTCTCCGTGTCCCAGCGCTATGCTGAGGCTGCCCAGACCTTTGAGGAGCTGCTGCGGCTGCACCGCACCGGCACCGGAACTGACGCTGATGCAGCTGCGCAGCTGGAGGCCTGCCGGGCCCTGCTGCGGGTGAGCACTGCAGCCAGTACCCCCCAATGCACCCCAGTGCACCTTGCACCCACCAACGCAGCCCAGACCCTCACCCCTGGTATTCCCCCTCCTGGGCCCTGTGCTCCCCAGTCCACCCTTGGCACCCTCAAATCACCCCCATTCCCAGCACCCCCAATGCACTCCCAGTACCACCCAACCCATCCCTATCCACAGCTCTCTCCCACCTTAACCCCCCTCCCCCCATCCTTGGACCCCCCACACTACCCCTTGGTACCCTACAACCCATTCCCAAAACCATCCCTGTATCCCACCCCTCCAAATGCACCCCCAGCACCCCTCAACCTATCTCTGGCACCCCACAGCCCACAATCCCCCCCGGGTCCCCAGACCTGGCTCACACCCCATGGTCTGGCCTCCTCTCCCCCAGCAGCGGAGCAGCCTTGGGGGGGTTCCCACATCTCCTCCCTCCCCTGTGTCCCCCATGTCCCTGCTGGAGGCTGCGGAGCCAGCGCTGCCCCTCCAGTCCGGTAAGAGACCCTGGGTTGGTTTGGGGGTGGGGAGGGGGCCTCGAGTCTGGGGGGGTCTCAGGGGGCCATTAGGGCTGGGTCTGCCCCATAGTGGGTGCCATGGTGGTCCCTGAGCCCATCCTGGTGTCACAGGGAGCAGCCAGGACAAGAGCATAGGCATGAGTGGCTTCACCACCATTGTGAACTCCAGGATCCAGGCCCAGTCCCAGCCCCCCAGGTACAGCCAAGAATGGGGGGCCCGTAGTCCCGGGGCCTGGAACTGAGCCCCAAAGCCCCTCCCGTGACCAGTGGTACCTCAGCAGGGGCTGTTTCCCGCTCTGGGTGGGCAACATCACCCCCCGCATCAGCAGGAGTGTGCTGCAGCGCTGCTTCGGACAGTGAGCACAGCCCCGTGCGGGTCCCCAGTGCCCCCCCACACCTCCTGTCTTCACCCCCAGGGCCCCTGTCCCTCTCCCTGTATCCCCCCAGACCTCTTCTCCCCCCCCCCCCCCCCCTTTTCCCCCCCCCCCC
>NDXB01017365.1:20948-50390 GCA_002631895.1 Agapornis roseicollis | reverse complement strand
GGTTTTTTTTTGGGTTTTTTTTTTTTTTTTTTTTTTTTTTTTTTTTTTTTTTTTTTTTTTTTTTTTTCTGGAGAGAATAATACCTCAGCTTTAGCTGGTACGAGAAGGAACTGATTCTTGAATATATTTAGGTGATTAAGTGCTGCTGGTGTTGAACCAGTTCCTTTCAAATCCTGAAAAATTTTCCATGATATCACCCAAAAGTATATTTTTCCATCTGTTGCACTACATGGATCCTCATTACATCACTGAGCATGTTGTTCTTCAGGGACAGTGCAGAAGTCACATTTTTGTAGCGTGATTACTGTCATATTTATAAAGGACTAATAATTATGTCTTCATTTGATTGTAACATCCATTACTACATAAGAATATATCCTAGATTTTTAATAATCTATCAATCCCTTAAAACCTGCAAAAAAACGTATTTCATAGACTGTGAGCAGGCATCACCATCCTGTTCACATAGAAACTGCTTCTGTGGGACTCCTTTACATTTATGCAGACACTGACAAATGATTACAGATGTTTACCATAGAACGTTTTTGTCCAAAGAACATGCCACTGTTGTCTTAAAATCTGGGCCAAATTTCTCAATTTTATCAGTGGATGCAAAATCCTTCATCCAAAAGAATCATGTGAGGCTAGTTGTTTTGGGGTTTGTTTTTCCTGCAAAAGTACATGAGACCTTAGGTCTTTAGAGAAAGTCAAGTTCTTCACTTCAACAAGAAAACATTTATTTCTTTTCAGTCACAAGAAGCCAAAACTAAATAATTTAGGGTATAATCAACTGTTACTTTCTTCTTGTCCCCATTCCATCTCTGTAAAGGGAAAAAAGCCTTGTTAAAATGAAAGTAATCTTTATTATTTTACTACTTTGATTTGGACTGAGTCAAACATGGTCCAAAAACTGGTATAGATGAATTTCATGAGTTTTTGCTTTTATTTCTAAACTCCATTTTATGAGGGCATGCATGATTTTGGCATTAATACAATGAATTTGGGCAGTAGGGTCTTTTCATAAGAATTCTAGTTAGACTCATCCTTCATGTCAAAGATGTTGGTCATAGTATGAGCTGGTTTACTGTTAATCAGAAATGCCTTTCTATGAAAACATAATATTGAAGTGGATTTTGCCACCTTTAGTCTGACTGCTATGAGATAAAGCTGTTTATTCTTGCTAGAAAAGATAAATAATACTGAAAATTAAAGGTGATACTGACTTTCTAAGTAATCCTTAGCGAACATGATATTAATAATAACCTAGGATCAATCTCGATCAGGTTGATTTCAGTTTAAATGAGACTAAACTACATGGATGCACTAACAAAAGTAAGTCTTAACCATTGCACTGAATTTCAAAAGATCAAGAACTATGAACTAAGGTATGTAGATAGGGGAATGCAGTAAGCTGCTCAAAAATATGAATGTAGCAGCAGGAGTCTTCATGTCTACAGAACTAGACCTATCAAAATCAATACCCTAAAAAAGGGGTTTGTGCAGAAATCTGTAGACACAGCCTGAAGATCAGGGAATTCCTGTGCATCAAATAGGAACTCTATTTAACATACTGTGGTCCCAGTCCAGCAGTTGGATTTAGATAGGTGGATATACAAAACTATCTATCTTCATTGACTGGATAAATGTAGTATTGCATGGGGCTAAAGAGATTTGCCATCTTGTTTTGTTGCAGATTTGAGTGAAAAAAACACACAACATATGAAATCTGAGCACATAATTCACAATGCATATAGCTTGTTGCTTACCTAAAGTGTGGGCTTGTGGGGTAGGGAGAAGCATTCTTTTTTAGACAGGGAAAAGTAGAAGAAAACTTTGTAAAATATTCTCTAACGCAACATATCGGGTTTTTCTGTAATTACGTGTATCGCCTCATCTATAAAACGAGTTCTGTAGGCATTATTCTGTGCAGCTTCTAAACTCATCAATACATTATTGATTTTCATTGTCAAGTGATTCTGGAGCTAATACTACAAGGAGGGTCCGGAGAAGAATCAATTTCTGTTTGTAGCAGTGAGTTGGCTCTAAAATATACCTAAGAGGGTAACTTAAAGAACTCAATAGTCAAATTGTATTTTACAAATATTTTGTCTCTGTATCAATTTCTCAATATTTCAAAAGTAACTATCTAATATGTTCTTGTTCTTTCCTTTCAATCTTGCCTGTTTGTTTACTTCTGGGTCTTATTTTAATGTACATATAAAAGCAAAGTACTAAGAACTAATGCTTTCCTTCACAATTTGTATGCATAGCTGTATTTGCTGTGTAGCAATACTTGGTATTGTAGTTGAAAGCAAGAGTATCCTTTAGTGTCTTTTCTGCCATGGTGTTTAACTAAAGCTAGTGCAATCCTTTCCTTGAAGCCTTCTACTGGAGTTCTTCACATTAGGAGTGCAGGCGTGATTGCTTCCAGAGGGTTTTCATACAACATCTGGGAATCTGCTTTGGGAGCTGTGTCTCATTTATGTATTGTATTTTCTTTCTGTTTAAATTAACTTCCTCTTTAAGCAAACACATCAAACTGTGTGACATCTTCTCTGCTGTTGTCTCTGATTTACTTAAAGCTCCTTTTACTTTCTGATTCTTAATCATAAATGTGGTTGTGTGTGTAAGTTTTCCTCAGGTCAGGTTCTGTCTGATAGAGGACCATAAGCTTCTTGCATTCCCTGTAAGTATCTGGTTTTCTGTAGTATTAAGTAACATGAAGATTTTATACAGGAATTAATTTTGTTCAGCGGCAGTTTAGAGACTATGTTTTTCACCAAAATAATTCCAGTCAAAAGCTAAATATTTCACCTAGCTGCCCATTCACTCCCTCCACAGCAGAACAGGGTGAGAGAATCAGAAGAGCAAAAACTGAAAACTCATGGGTTAAGACAGGTGAAGGAAAGCTGCCTATGTAAGCAAAGCAAAATAAGGAATTAATTGATGGCTTCCCATCAGCAGGTAGGTGTCCAGCTATGACCTGGGAAGCAGGGCCTCGGCATGTGTAGCAGTTGCTTGGGAAGACATACACATAACCATGAATATCCTCTCTTCATCCTCATTTTCCTGAAATTTTATTGCTGATAATGATGTCATATGGTATGGAATATCCTTTTGGTATGTTGTAGTCAGCTGTCCTGACTCTTATAATTTCCTGAACTTTTGCCTACCCCCCAGCCTACTAACTGGGGTCAGAGTGGGAGTAAGAAAAGCCTTGCCGCTGTGCAGCATTGTTCAGCCAAAACATTGGTGTGTTATTAACACTGCTTTAGTCACAAATCCAAAGCACAACACCATACAGGTTGCTGTGAAGAAAATTAACTCCATCCCATCCAGACCCAGTACACTCTCCTTCAGTTCTTAAAGTTTTTCAGGTATCATAGAGACTTCAAGAAATCACCTCATCTATGCCTTTGACAGTGGCATCTAACAGAAGACATTTACCTTAAAACAACTTCTCCTTTCAGACTAATTTCAGCTGTGATAAAATGCGTCAGCAATATTAGAGCATATCCAGATGCACCAATTGTGTTAAAAAAAGACAGAGCAAAATGATGATGCATTGGGTAGCCTTTCCCTGACTGTCCCATCTTGAGACAAATAGGATTTATTTGGCAGTGGAGAAAGCAGTAAGAATGTAGAGAAAGAAGAAAATATCATGGATGCAAAGGCTTTTTCAATAGAAGTGTTTTACCACATTTTTTCGTGTTATAATTCAGGACATTAAAGAGTTTACATTTTTTCGTGATTTAAAAGGTGTCCCTTTTTTTCAGGCAAAGCCAGGCAAGTATTCTCAGCAACATAAACTAGCTTATTTTACTAGAAAGATGCCTACAAACACAAGCCTAACTTTGGATAATAACCAAGCAGTGCTTTAGTATGTAAAGATGTGCCTATGCTAGCATTTTAACTCTTAATGCAAGTGTGATTTGGAAGAAAATCTGCTGTGAGTCAAAACTACCTGTGATTCGGCTCATGTCATGGAGAACCTTGGAGAAGTTGAACTAAACTATTTTCAGGTGAAGCTGAAGCAGAAGTAGTATTCAGGAAGCTCAGATCATGCACCCAGCTAATAACCCACACTGGGACTGTTGGACTCAACTGCGTCTGCAGAGAAAAACTGCCTGCAATGTAGATGGTGCAGACATTGTGGCCTCAGCACCAGCTGGCCGGTTTTACAACTCTGCTCCTGCTGTTCCATGCAATGGGCTAATGTTGGCATATGTCTACTTTAACTCCAAAAACCATTATCTACACTGTAAATAAAGTTACCTAAACTAGTATAGAAAACCTGGTGCACTTTCCCAGAATTGTGCAGCCATGTCAAGCTGTATCTGGAAAAATGAATAGTTTCCTCAATGGGATGCTGCATCCTAGCTAATTGGTACCACTCCTCAGTACCACACAGCCTCAGACTGCCTCAGACTGAAGAACTAATTTGGTCTCTGCTAAGGTATCGCAGGATGGTGCTATGCTGATGAGTTGAAAAGAACTCCTAAGTTTGCAAGTGGTGCTGATGAAAAGGCAAAAGAGAACATCTGGTCTGTTCTTGAGTGACAATACGGAACTTCACCAGGAACACCAGCTTTTTTAAAGAAACCACAATAGACATAGCTTTTTTTCTTCATATTTTTTTTTTTTTAAAGTTACTATTTGTACTCTTGCGCTCTTTATAACCTATTAGGAGAATTCTGCCATCTCATCCTTCCAAAAAGCAGTAAGAGCTGAATTAAAAGCAATTAAGGCATAGGCTCAGAATATCTGATAAACTAGGAAAATAAACGCAAGCTTTCTGGATCTCAATAAACTATTTTTTTCCCATTCATAAATGTGTATTTTACTAGTTTTTATTTAAGGATCAACAGTGTAAGAAGACAAACAAACAGAGTAATGATAACTAATAGTGGAAGTGTAACACTAAATTTTTAAAGGTCTTTTCCTTTGGTAAAAGAACCTCTAGGTCAAATAGGTTTATTTTTCCTGCAGTTTCTCAGTAAATTTAATTAATGGTCTAATACTGTGAATAGTGATGTCCTTACTGTACTAGTAGGTCTGGCTTAAGCTGCACTCAGGTTGGTGTCATCTGGTTCTGTCCATTGCTTCTTGCTCTCCTACACTCCTCTCATCTCCCAGATGCCTCCCTTGCCAAACATCAAGCAGCCTTGTCCTCCCATCAGCCTTCCTGCAAAATACTTTTTACAGCCTTTTCCTACTACAAGCTGTTTCTGCTGTCCTTGAATTGCCTCACTGTCTGCACTTTGCCACTACTTGCTGCCATCTGCAGCAGCTTTGCTAGCAATTTTTGTTTTCCAACAGTTGGAAAGCTGCATGTGACCATGAAAACAAAACACTATCTGTTATAGCACAGTAGGTCCTTCAGCAGCTCCCCTTGTTTTCCCTTTATGTGATGAGACATCTTTTGTTGTTGTTGGTTTGTTTTATTCCAGTCTAAATCAAATTTCATCATTCCAGAGCTAGCAAACATTGCTTTTACTCAGCATGACATCTTTCTCTAGGCATACTCAGGCATCATTAACTTACATTTCGTACACTATCACAAATGTAGCATTTTCTCCAATCTCAAACACAATAAAGCAGCATGTGTAAACCAAAACTGGTTCCAGACTAGCAATTTGTCTTTTTATCTCCTATTTTCATCATAAGATACCATCCAAGAACACCAGGTTTTAGGCTTCTATCACTTCCAGAGTTACTGGAGAAAAGGCTGCTTTCATACTATAACTTAAACACCTGCTCTGCAAGTTTTTAATGCATAAAACTTAACTACTGATTTTTCCATTAGTCAGAGTCAGATGCTTAAATTTCAAGTGTAAACTTTTGGTGTTTTCTACATCTCAACTAAATTCCCCTAAACTGTACCACTAGTATTAAGTATGCAGTTTCACTTTTTGAGGGAAATCCAATGAGAAAGGTGTAGTGGTGTAAAGACATGGACCATCTCCTTCACCTCCTGCACATCACAAAACCAGTCCTGAAAATGAAAACATGGTTGAGCTCTCAGGGCAACAGAATGAAGAAAACATTTAATTCTAGATTCTTTTGTCCCCACTACAAGCACAGGAACATACCAATGTAGAATTCAGCAGTTGAAATACTACTGTTGGGAAAAAAGAAATCCAGAGCACAGGAAAAAAAGGATGCTGGAGCTGAAGTTGAGGAAGTGGTGTGTTTTAGCTTCACTTAATGGTAGTTAACTAAGACACTGAAATTAAGGCGGGGAGAAAAAACTGCAAATACTTTAGCAGCTAAGTAGTACTTCTAGTGTTAATCTCAAGTTTAAATAATGACCACAGCCTGAACAATGCTCTGATGAAGTTACCTGTTACAAAGTGTATTCTTAAGTTATTTGTAAAGCATTGCACTACTTTGAGACTTGTTATGGTTTCAGTACAGCTGAAATTGTCACAGAATCATAGAATGGTTTGGGTTGGAAGAGACCTTAGAGATCTAGTTACAAGCCCCTTGCCATGTGGAGGAACACCTTCTACTAGACCAGATTGCTCAAGGCCCTGTCCAGTCAGCCTCTGAACACTGCCAAGGATGGAGCAGCCATAGCTTCTTAGGAAAACCTGTTCCAGTGCCTCACCACCCTCCTAGTGAAGAATTTCTTCTTAATATCTAATCTCAATCTCCCTTCTCTCAGTTTAAAGCTGTTCCCCCTTGTCCTGTCACTACATGCCCTTGTAAAAAGTTCCTCTCTAGCTTTCTGTTGGTGTCCCCAGAACTGCACACAGGACTTGAGGTGGCATCTCAGGAGAGTAGAGTAGAGGGGCAGGATCACTTCCCTCGACCTGCTGGTCACGGTCTTTTGATGCAGCCCAGGACGCAGCTGGCTTTCTGGGCTGCAGGCATGCACTGCTGGCTCATTCTAAGTCCTTCTCCTCAACTTTAATGAAGTCTGAATGCTCTGTTGAATTCCTTTATGGAAGTGACCTTAAGTAAGAGAACAAAGCCAACATCCTTAGTTTGGATAAAATGAGCAAAATGTTTTATCTTAACATCTTCCATAGGTAGTTTTTTAAGATTATGTTTAACTGTAATGTATCTGTACTCATCCTACAGACAGTAATTTTGAAAATGTGGTGATAGAATGATACCACCATCCACTTTCACCTGATATATTTAATCTTTTCTTCAAAAAATAACATAGCCAAGCATATGTAGGTTTATTATAAATCTTTCAAAGCTACTTGAGTTTGCAGTCATCATGATGCACCCCCAAGAATCCCTGTTGTACCCTGCTTGTTCTTCCAAGACTCATGCTTCAGTTTTAATGGATCTCCCTAGAGAAGCAGAAATATGCTTCTTATCTTAAGAACTATTTGTCATGACCATTTCCATGCTTTTTCCAGCCCAGTCATCCTACTGCAGAAACAGTTCCTGTGGTTTCTCAAAGCCACTACAAGTAACTATTGTGGGAGATATGCAAGAGGGGAGTATTGGGGCAAGAAATGAAGATCCTGGTAGAGCTGGATGGGCAGCAGAGTTTTCCCTGCACGAGATGACTCAGAAAATGAGGATTTTTAAATGTTCCCATTTTCACACTTGAGCTGATATTTGCCAAAATTGTATTAGGATAATTTTCTTACTGTATGTAATTTGTATAATGTGCCTCAATCTCAAATATCTCAACTTATTTACATCCATTTTGATTAAACCTTTGAGCTCCTTGCAGCAAAGCACAACTGGAATTGTAACCACAGGTCAAACCACTGATCTGCTAATCCAGTGTGCTATTTCTGTCTGCTGTCAATACCAGCTGCTTCAGGGAAAGAAAACACATAAGAAACAATTATGGAATAACCTGCCCAAAGACAAATCATCTTCTTAATCATATCTGCCTGTGTCTGTGTTAATTGCAAAACTTAAAATGGAGAGACACTTGGCAAGATAGATGGGGGAGCAGGGAACTGCTAGGGATGACTGATTTTATGGCAGTAAGGGATCAGTAAAAACAGTCTTTAACATACATTTTAGTAGCATTTTACAACAATTTTCATATTAATAATGGTAAACAAAATATATAATTGGTCTTCCCTTCCCAATATCTGTCTGCATCTCAAGAAGGGTTCCTACAATCACAAGAATGTTTGTACATCCTGCTTTTACTATCTTTGGTTTTAGGATGTTCTAGATCTCAAGATCAGTATTTTGCTAGGAGAAGGCTTTTTCCTGCCCACATGAGGAGAGTGGAATCACATAACAAAACCTAATGTTTTGACTAATCTCATGTACACTTTGCTTGAATGAGAATGAACACTCCAGACTATAAGTCAGAACTGGAATTTTTGGAAAAGTAATTTCCAGTGACTCCGCTCATATTAAATACTGTGGCAAGTACATCTGCCCTGACAAAGACCTGACAAAACCCTAGGAAAATTCCCCACCTGCAGAGCTCTTGTCCCACACTGCATGGTGGTGATTGGCAAGTGTAGAGACAAGGAAGTTTGGTCCTGAGCTCATGTGGGGCTATGTGAACATATTTGACCAGGGTATAAAAGAGCCATTTGGAGTTGGTCCTCCTCAGAGCAGTGGGCCTGCAGTCAGGGACTCTCCCTTTGGTTCAGGATGCTGTCCAAGGGAATTTACTGAGGTTGAGAACCCTCCTTTTTGGTGAATAATTGCACACTTTGCATCATTGGCTGTTAATTTTAAGAATCAGCAGTGCTGTGATGAATCCATGTGACATCCTGAATCTCTAGGTAATGCTGGTGGAACTTTTATTGAATTTTAACAATAAATTGTTTAGCCTCAATTTATTGGTTCTATGACAAATATGCAGAACAAGATTATAGTGTATTACTTAACAAAATAACATGTTTTGCTCTGCACTAGCATTCTGCATAACTGTTTTTAAATCCAGTGTCTTCTAGTATTCTGTACTTGATGCGTTGGAGAGAGGGAGCTCTGGAACAATAGTAGCTGCTATATAGAAGCAATTTCAGCCTGAATAACCCTCACGATTGTGATGGCCTCTGTATAGAGATCATCTGAAGTTAGTGAAGCCTCATTTTTAAGAAACCAATATTAAGTCTAAACATTTGTTTCTGTAATGTAATACAATAGAAACCAAGATGTCTGATGAATTTTAGGGTGTCCTACAGTGACAACATATGGCTCACACTTGCAAGTGCCTTTGTGCATTAACAGCTCTTTGGTTTTGTTGCTAAGCTGTGACTTTCAAAGCTGCCTAGTAAATTTAATTTTAATAGGAACTGGGCATGCAAATCTCTCAGGTGGTTTTGGAAAAAAAAATTTTATGGCTGAATATGCATCATAAATAGATGCCAAAACGTTTTCACCTTGCCCAAGTGAAGAAAAGTCCTTCAAAGGCAAACAGACCTTGGCAACAACTAAACAGATCTTTTCCCAGTTGTGTAACTGGTGCAGCCAGCTATATGTTACCACAGGATTCACTTTGTATCAGATCTGGTTGGCAAAACAAAATTTATTACTAGCAAACAAAATATTTAATGTGCGGTTGTCAGTCTTTTCTTTTAGTTCTAGTTTCATTTGTGTCACACTGGAAAAAGACTCTAATTTGATTAATTAGAGAATATAGATAAAAAATGTGGCAAAAGCAATTATCAGCACTTCATGATTTTTGATTCTATATTGAACTTTCTCTGAAACTTTATAGAGCAAAAAATGATTGCTTGAGAGCAATGTTGTACTTTGCAAGAAGAAAATTCCACTCAGGGTCATCTACTGTTTTAATGTTCTTTCAACCTATTTTCAGTTTGTAGAATCTTAAAATTTTGTAATACAGAGATTTTTTTGTTGCCATGGAGTGCTGTGTAATGTCTCTGAATTTCCTTTTGGAATAACCAGCTGGAGACCCTTTAGCACTTTTTTGCAAAATTCTTCTTGTTGTGTTATGTTCAATTGCTTTAGATCAATTTCTACTACATTCTTTTAAGCAGCTTTCAGTATTCTTGCTTCAGGTGCTTTGAATTAACTTTCAGGTATTTCAGACAATGGGGTATGTAGACCAAAGACCAGAGACAAAAGATTCCCAGGCTTCCTGGTGCATGGAAGCTTCATAAATCAAACTTTAGTAAATGTGTTTTGGAGCTTCAGCATGAAGGAGACAATAATTTGCTCTCTTTCATTTAGCCTTCTGCTGTCGTGGGATTCAAGCTAGCTGGTCACTGAGCACTAGGTTGTAGTATTAGCCATCTTCCAATCTTGCAGTGATTACAGCAGGGAATGGTGTGTTACAAAATTGTCTAATTTACAGAAGCCTCAAAAAGCACATATTTTAAATGGAACAACTGGCCACAGCACAACAAAATGGGTTTGCTGCAAGCCCTTCTAGGAGCAGCTTATCACTTTTAGGGAATCAGAAGAAAGTTATTGATGTACAACCAAAGGAGTAGATGACATGAGAAGGAGCACTTTGATTTGTTTGGGATGTGAAGAAGCTGTTGAAAGGCTATAAGCAGGTAAGAGGAATAGGGATAAAAAGTAAGAACAGGGTTTGCTCATGTCTGTATGCTTTCCAGCTGTGTCTGACTTCAGAGACTTACCTGAAAAGACTG
The DNA here is from genome assembly GCA_002631895.1 of Agapornis roseicollis. Taxonomy (NCBI): domain Eukaryota; kingdom Metazoa; phylum Chordata; class Aves; order Psittaciformes; family Psittacidae; genus Agapornis; species Agapornis roseicollis. The sequence goes on along the minus strand of NDXB01017365.1, from coordinate 39,825 downwards.
ACCTATTGAAATTCTGTTCTCAGCCAATTTTTATTTACTTTCCATGTCTTTGAAAAAATATTTTAATGACTGTGGTTACCTTCCTAACTGGACAGCATAAGAAACCTTTCTCTTTTATTAGTGCAATGTAATTAGTGTAATGACGCATCTTGTACCTAAAATTTGGAATGGACCTGTTGGTCATTTTGACCATCCTCAGTGCAAGCTTTTTTCCCCATGTGTTCAAAGAATTGCTGCAGTTAAGCCCTTAGTATACTATGAAGTTTTATCCATAGCTATCATTCTCATCAGCAGCAACCCGTTTCTCACATTCTGTTTACATGTTGCCATCTTAATTTGGTCCCCTTCTTTTGCTTGTCATTATTGCTAAACTGTAAATACTGCCCCTCTTTTCACAGCAGTTATGCCATGAATGTAGTACTGCAGATAATGTCATAAATGTAGTCCTGTAGATATATAAACATAGTAAGAGACATTTTCTGTTACAAAGAATTCACAGCGTAAAGAAAGCACCATTATGAGCACAATACAGGATCATAGAAGGATTACGTACTTTGTCTAAATAAGACAGGAAATTGGTAGGAGCACTTGGAATTAAAATGTATGTCATCTCATGAATGCCATCCTATTGTTTGTCTGCTCCTTATTCTTCTGTTTAGCTAAAAAGCATATATTTGGCAGAGCAAAAACAGGTGTAGCAGAGCTTCACAGAAACTCCTGGCACTATCCTGGTGTTGTACATAATTCAGATTAGGCTCATTGGTTAAAGCGTTCATTCCTTCTGTGTAATTTGGCAATTTTTGCTCTCTGAAATATTGTGTTTTCTTTTGAACTTAAAAAAAAGTCTGTATCTTTATGATAGTCTGATGCTCATAAGACAATAAAATATCTCCAGTGCAGTAAGAAGAGCCATATAGAAACTGTATCTCTGAACTTAATGATAGGTTGTGTTTGTGTTCAGTATTCACACTTGTATTTGTCTATTCTTATTGCCATGTCATATTTAAACAAATGTATAATTCAATTCTTTTAATTTCTATAAACTTCATGGATTAACAGGAATGGTGTTTTAGGCAGGGATAATAAGATATAGTCTATACTGTCCAAATAACTAAACTGTTTACCTCAAATTATCCTTTGCTAAACCCCATTCCCAAAAAAAAGTACTAGTGTCTGTATCCACAGCTGCACTTGATTACATTATATTTTTCAAAGAATATTTGGTTTCCTTACTCCAAGATGAGTATCATTTTGCCATTATTTTCTACTCTCTTTGAATTCCATAGTATTACAGCTTTGTTCCAAGTGTTCTCTGCAGTTCCTCCGTCTAATTTTATTTTTAAATACTTCATTAAATGTTTTATTAAAGTCTAAATCCCTGCAATTTCCACTTTTCTTGTAGGCTACTGACTCCGGGTTTTTGGAATCTAATTTTACCAAGCCTCTTTATCATCCCACCTACCTTTCTCATTTTAACAATGACAGTTATTTCCATGTAGAGAGAGGACAATATAATGACGTAGCAGTTTACAGAGAAAACATATGTTCCAAAATGATCAACTGGCACTAGCAAGGTTCAGCTTTGAGGATATACTCCTTACCTGTGTACACTTAGCATACCTGTTGGTAGGTTGAATTATGATGGGTGTGTACTGGATCTGACAGGAATAGTCTTGATAAAGAGTGGCAGTCTCTCATCTGGACATCAATGTATTTGATTTGATTTCAGAAAATCTAAATGAAAGCATGCATGAGAAGTCATATCAATGCAGAAATAATGAACATACATAGTCACCTGCCACACTAGTGATCACTACACCTTTTCCCAGGTGAAAAAGCCGTGGATAACCCCTGTGAATCAATGTTTGGAGATCTCTGGTAAAGAAGACAGGTCAGTTTGGAATTGTGTCTCTTTTTTGATTTTTCTTATCTAAAAAAAACCAGGAACAGATAAAGTTCTTAGTTTTGAAAGGCCTTAATGCTTGAACAGCAATAGAAGTAAAGTCAGTGTTAAGCACTATATTGGAGAAAGCATCTCTCTCTGGAGTACCTTTTCAAGGTTATCCTTACATTGGAATTTTCTAAAGACTTGCAAATGCTTTTAAAAAGGTACAAATGAGTAGTATAGGGCACCAGAGAAAATCAAGAATAAGGTGAACTTGGATCACGTTAAATGAATTGCTTCTTTAGAGGAGGTGTTCTCAGTATTTGGAATGTGCTACCAAAGAAGATTAGAAACTTGAATGCAGTAGAGTGAACAGAGTTATATAAGTGATGGATAAGTTTATTATCTGTAGTAACATTTAATTTTGTGCATATGAGCAAGTAGTAATGAGATTTCATAGTGAAAAATTTAAGTTGGTCACCCCGTCTGTTAGTTGGACTCTTTCCTACTGTGGAAAATTTCCTAGGTTCTCTTCTTTTTTCTCCCCAGCCTGTATTTTGAAGCAGTAGGTTATCCAGTACTTTCAAATGTGTACTGAACTTAATAGATCAGCAATTGCAGTTATATCCATGTGAGTGAAGAATCCATCTAATAAAGTATCAAAAAAAAAAAAATTGTTTCTAAATCAGTTGTGAACAAAAAAGCTCCAGCTATGCTCCATTAAGCATTAAAATTTGAGGCTGGGCAATAAAAGTGTAATTTGCCACAGAAGGAACCTTGCGATCTCTAGTGCTTTTCTAGCAACATGCATGTAATCAGACTGTGTTTTTCACTGATGCTAGGTTTTAGTTTTACCCTTTGCTTTGCTTGATACAACTTCCCTTGGGAGAATTCCAGAGTATTTTTATTGTGGATATGTTATATATAGTTAAGATCTATATCTGAGATGCAGATTCCATTTCAAAAGCCAATTAACTTTTGGGACAGATTTATTTCTTTGATACTAGTTTCTTGCATCTTCTAGGCAGACGCTAAAATCCTTGTAAACTCAAGTGAAACTCTTGGTTTAAGGCATTGTCCTGAACAGAGGTTGAAAAATGTTTTTCCTCAGCACTTCAGAACTGTTATTCAAATAGATATGCCACAAACATCATACATCCCATTTAAGCTCCTGACCATGTCATAAGACCTAGTTTTACCCTGATTTTTATTACATAGCCAGGCAAGCCAACTGTTGGGACAGAGCCAGGATATAAACTAGAGGAAACTTTGCCTTCTAGAAAGACTTTTCTGACTTCTGAGCCCATCTGAATGACATGTCTTTGTGATGGTCAATAGACCCTTTCTGCGTGTGTCTCAAACCAATGGATCATTTATAAGAATTAGATCTTGCCTAGGAAGTTCTTAGCACAAAAAGGAAGTTTACTATAAAATTCTTGTTTTTCCAAACTTTGGAGGGCTTGTGGTTTCTCCCGTGATCTGCATAGTGTGAAAAGATCAGCTCCGAAAAGACACCCACCAAGAGGGATGGGACAGCCTTCCATCAACTCCCATATGACACCTGTAGTGCCAGAACACAGAATATGCTGCTAGCATGCAGGCTGTTGAGGGAAGGAGAAGTAAAGGACATTACTGAATGAAAATCTGAGTGAAGGACTGAGTAAATCTTTGAATTATGGCAGGTCTCTGAGGTATTTATGAGCATAAATGTGATTCATAAGGAACATGCGTATGCCTCATGGCAAGCATTGATCTGACACTTAAGCCCTTTCTTTTTTTTTCCAAATTCATTATCAAAACCAAGAAGTAGCTCAGTGTTTCATCTTTCATAACAGCATTTTTACTTGAGACTTGTTTGAGGGGCTGTCGGAAAATAATGTATTCTGTTCTAGCTAAGCTCTTTCTGCCCTCAGTCATTTCCTGTAGTGATAGTAGGTCATGTTTCCTGCCTGCTATTTTCTGTCCAGTTCAACCAGTGAGTTCCTATTTTCTCTGAGTGTCATTAGGTCAACCAAGTGGAGTGTGAATCAGAGACAGGGAATGTGTCAGGCATAAGGAATTCCACAGCTTGCTTCGAAGAAGAGAACAGTGATTGTCAGTGCATGTGCAACAAACCCAAAGCATGGCCATCTTACCTGCCTGATACACAGATATGAATGAGGTATAAATTTAAATCCTTTATTCAGGTCTTCGTCCTACAGGTATGAATTTTTATTTTTTATTTTTTTTTTTTTTATGACACTTTACTGGGACCATCCTTTTTTTATTTATTTATTTTTTTTTTTTTAGCCAACAATGTCATGAAATTCTGTACACCTTAATGATCATTGAGATGCAAGTAAAATAGGACATTTGGTACTACTATTCATGGCCACCCTGCATGGATTGTAGCTATCCTATCAGTTCACTTTACTTCCTTGGAAGTTAAAAAAAGGTTCTTTAAATTGCTAGTTTATTGGATTAAGCTTTATTTAGCTCTGGAATTTTAGAACAAGTTGAGTAACCCACAGCTTTTGGACTGTAAGCAGACCTCTTTTTGCTTTCATTATCTTCTCTCTCTTCAGCATAAATAACTAGCCCTTGATCAACCCAGATAATAAAAAACTGGTCACAGTTTTCTTGATAATTTAGTTTTTTCCAAGTCTAGGAGTAGGAAATTGAAGTGTCAAATAGCAAATTGAAGCTTCAAAAATGTGTTTTTAATATATGCTGTACTGTGTAAGCTTTCCATCTCATTTTGTAATTGGTTTTGTTAGGACATTCATTATGATCAATGTATTCACATTGCAGAAGTGAAGGTCTAGTTCAGCCTTGAAGCATTAATGAAGTTTTGCTTTCAGCCATGAAACGCATTGCTTGTTCTGATCCGTGTATATTAGTCTGGTTTTTTGTTATTAGGTCTGTTGCAGAAGGGGCCAATTCCTCTGTTTGCACTTCATTCTCAGTAGTAAAAGCCTGTAGCCAAGCAGTGGCTGTTTCAGTTTCCTTAAAACTACAACATTTATTAATTGAATAAGCACTAAATTCAAAGTGTCTGTTGTTGACCATGTTCTTGCAATGACTGTAACAAACTATTCATTAGAGTATTTCTGATGGTTGTAATAAATCACAACATAACGAGACATATATATCTCCTGGTGTGTTAATTCATGGCAAGTTATTGTCTTGCTGCAGCTGGGTTGTGATTTGTCAAGCTGCAGTTCAGTGGACAGTGACTGTGACCTGTACATGCTGGTTTTCAGCTGTTCTGCAGAAAGATCAGCCTAAAACCAGCAGCTGATGCTTGGAGATAACCAGTGTGGCCTTGCTGTCAAAAGCTCTATAGTCTGACAAGAACTACATGTACTTCTGAAATGGAATAATTTGGTTTGCTCATCTTGGTCTGTGCAGTGAAGTACAAGTCCAAAGCTGGTTTTCTAGGAACATCAGAAGTCAAGTATTATTTGTAATGTACTTTGCTAGCATGGAGCCCCCCCAGATGAACATGTTTCACAGAAAGTAACCATTCATAAAGATCGTGGTTCTGGGCAATAAGTGGTAAAGCATAGCCCCTTGTGTGTATAAATGAATAATTAAGAAAAAAAACCCCTCATTAAATTAATATATCTAAGGCCTTAAACAGAAAAGTACTAGAATACTAACCTGATAAGTGAATATACTCTCCACGCATTACACATGAATATATTACATAAAACCCCATAGGGCCCTCACAAATTACTACCTGTTTAAAGAGTAAATCTATTAATACTTACATCGCTGTGAAATGTATTTCAACTTGACAGGTTTATGTTTCATTTTTATGTTAGAAAACAGAAATTAATCCAATACTGACTTTGTGCAGAACAGAAAGGAAATTTGGAAGACCTCAATGCAAAAGAGGGACAAATCTGCAGACAAGCCTAAGTGCTTATGAATTCTATCATCTTTTTAGCCAAGATTTTTCTTGGCATATCTGAAAACAAAGCCCAGTCACTTAAGTTCTGCCTTAAATTGCACAATGCTAATTTTGGAATAATTAGAGTTTACTCCTTTTATTAATTCACCTACACAGAGATCACATTAAGCTCAGAGCCCTCTTAGGCCAATGGATAAATACATGTAAAAGACTCCTTGCCCAAAAAGTTTCTAGTTCATGTAGAATAGTCAGGAGAACAGATGTTCCAGGTTGAGGTTCATGAGTCTGTGCAGCACAGCCAAGGTTTCTGGTCTCTCAGGTTCCAGACCAGTGTAGGTGGTACTTTCAAAGGCAGTAAAATCCTGCTACTTGAAGTGTTGGAGTTGGTCAAGGAAAATGTTTAGATCTAAGCTTAGATGTAGAGCAGTTAATTAATCCCATTTAATTATCCGTGTGCTTACATGTGTGTTACGTGTGGACATGTGTATGTGAACAGCTTTTTTGGATAAGGACTTTGCACTTGCCACAATATAAAGCCGTGCAATTCTACAGACTGTGCCTCATGGAGCAGTCTCTGAATTCTGATAAACTTACTCCTCAGTTAGATATATCTATCTGACTAGACAAAATTTGTTTCTGATGTTTCTATTATTTTCTTAATTAAGATAATGTTCTTTTAAAATGTTTTCTAATACTGATGTTCTGTGCTGCCTATTCTTTCTTGTTGCTTCAAATGATACTCAAGTGAAAACAGTGTTCTTTCTTAGTAAGTGTAAACAACTCCTACATTACCCTGCTAGTATCAATTTCATTGTTATGTTTCCTGAAGACACATAGACTGGCTTATAAAACCAATGCTGCCAGAAAATACTTGCTGTCTCTATCTTGCAAATAAAAAGAAACAAAACCAAAACTTCAGTGAGTTTCCTCCATGGCTCATCTATTTTTCTCTCCCTAGACTGTTCTGTTTTGAAAAAAATCTAAAGCTAATAACTTTCCCTTGTTCCTTGCTCCCCATCATTCTAGCTTTTATTCATAGCTTTTATTCTAGCTTTTATCCATAATGCTGACCTTGACTATCTCCACTAAGTTACTGTCATACCTGTCACTTCAAGCCTATCCAGTTTATCTGGTGAACATAAACTTTCTTCTTATACCTGGACTCTAAAGAAAGAACTGAGAAGCAAATGGCAAAAATCTCACCATTCCTGTAGGAAATAAGGTGAAGTTACACGTGTGATGTTCAAAAACAAGCTGATTTTTTGTATACTTGTTTATTACACAGAATTGGCTGGAGCTATTTTATATAAAAATGCTATTGACAGTGCATTGGACCCATAAGCCAGAAGTTCTAACAACTGTTATTTCTGATCCCTCTAAGGAGGAAGGTGAAAATGATACCTAAGATAAATAAAAGATGTTTTTCTTGTTTATGCCATGTCCTAAGTCTTTTGGGTTTGGAAAGGATTTACATTTTCAGTCCTAAGGATTCTTGCCAAGAGAGAGGCATAGAAAAATGTATTAAATATACTTGATACACAGAACACTGATTGAGGAACAGTGGAAACATGAACAGAAAAATATGGCAACTGAAATCACTGTGCGTTCTAAGGCTTAAATAGAGTTTAAGTGGAGAGCTGTAGTAGCAACATCTGCTTGTACTGAAGAGTGAGAATGGCCCAGAAAATCCTACCTGAAAATTCTTGGAGGAATATAAGTTTCACAGAGGTGGGAAATCTCTGCAGGTACAAACAGCAGAAAACCAAACCAACCAAATGAAAATGAAAAGATTATTAACCCCTAAACCAAACAAAACAACTCAAAAAACAGGGCACAAATTAAACAAATACTTAATAAGAAGTATTGAAATTTTGAGTTTAAGGATAATAAATGCTCTTAAGCATGAAGAGAGAAAACTTTCCCAAGTGTATCCTTAATAAAAGGTCACTTTGTCCTCAGTGACAAGCTGGCATGGGTTGATAGTAAAACACAGTTAAGGGAAATGAGAAGGGTCTTCATTCAGTGGAAATACATCTGAAGATTTAATGCAGTGCTGAATCATCTTGCTACTCATCTGCAGAGATCAGTGACCTTGTAAGAGACTTGTACTGGGGGCTGTTACATGGTTGCAGGTTTATGAGTATATAGTTGTATGTTGATGGTAGAAGCCCCACAATATTGTGGCAACAAAATTCTTTTTGTATGGGACTCTGCCAGTCCTGGAAAGCAAATAGCCACAGAGCAGGAGGGCTTATTCTAAAGTGCTTTGGCTATTTAACCCCTGTCAGCACTGAGAAGAAAACAGGAAAGTCAAAGATACTTTTAATCATATGTCTTTTGAACATCAGTAAACATGTCTTCTAGTTAACTCTCCTCAGTTTCAGTACCTTGACATTTAGGTTGTGCAAATGGGGAAACATTCTGTTGAAAGAAAATGGAAAACCTACATTTCTGAAGTTTCATGTAAGGTCTTCAGTATATCTGTACAACCTGGCCTTGGACACCCTCTTGACCTTGAAACCTTAAGCACCTGATTTCTCTACGATGAAAGCAAACTCCTGGTGTCAGGAGTCATGACTTTTCTGGTCATGTTAATTGTACAAAGTATGCATATTCTTGTTTTTGTAAAGCTGATTTTGGTATCAGAACATGTAAAGGAAGAAGGATAGTTGGCTTTTTCGGTGGATACCATCCATTTCTTTCCTAATTTCACAATTTTCAGGTCAGACTTACTTGTTTGTACTTTACATGTGAAGCATGACAGCCTGAAGACCTGTATCAGAGGCACAACAGAATGAAAATATCTTTGCATCAGCTTTAGAGCACACATGAAATTTTAATTAAAATTTATTGTCTTTTCCCACTAAGTTGTTTTCTGAAAGGATTCAGTGGTGATTTTACACCCTCATTCATTTTTTTCTGGAGAAATCTTACATATAGTTGCAACTGTAGGTAGTTGAGAATCTTTTTTGAGGTCCAAGATTGTTTGAACAGGTTAGTTTTTTCTGTGTTCTTTTCATGGTATGATCTGGTATCAGAAGAAAGATCTTTGATTTGATATTAAGTTTTGACATCTAAGCTTGAAAGCTCATGAAAGGTGAGAGACATTTGTACACTAACGGTCACGCATAAAGACAGGGAAGTAAAAGTTTTCCATGTATGTCCATTTCTGTTGCGTTTATTGATTAATAGTACTGACCTAAGTGAAGGGTCTGTGAGGGCATCATTTAACCCACACTATCTGATTCACTTTCTTGTGAAATCTGGGCTGCATAATCCAGTGATGGGGAGAACTACCTTTGACAAGCAGAATCTGTGATCACAGTGGAAAGGAAGCTAGTAAAGACCCTAGTAAAGTGCTGGCCTACTTGCAGTGTGGGTGTGCTTCTGTAGCATTTTTGATGCCACTTTGGATGAATAAAACTTCAAGCTACTCCACTGCATACATTTGCAATGAAGAAATCATCAAATACAAATAATTACATACTTTTGATTAAGACATACATCACCTCTTGAGTTTAAAATCAGCTTAAACTGTTCAAAGAACTTCATTACACAAACGACTGTGACTAAAGCACAGACAATTTCCTGGGGATTAATAACCAGTGAGAGCAGCTGAAAGTATGAACTGCAGTCAATAGCTATTAAATCCAGTCAGTCATTAAACTCCTGGAAATGTCTTATGCTTCAATCAATATTTGAGATAAAGAAGAAAACCAAGTCCTGCTTTATTCTAGGATAAATTTGAGATTACTCTATTGACTTTGAATTTGCTTTGATTTACCAGACAATAGAAATTGAGTTTTTTCATTATGAGATTCAACTCCTTAATTAGTCATGCCATTTGTCTTAGCATGCACAGTACTTCTACATGTGTAAATAAGCCATTGAGGTTTATTATTGAGATTATTGGAGAAAACCATATTAATAACAAGAATACTATGTAGAAAGTATCTTTCCTTTATCTCCCAAATGACTGAGGTAAGAAACAAATCACTTTTTCTGGTTTTTTTTTTTTTTGCTTGATTTTAAATGCCAATGACTGGAGGAAGAAAAGGCAAAAATGGATTAAACATGAGGGACAATTTGAACCACAGATACGAATACATGTAGTGATATGATTACACATAGTTTGTCCACAAGATGATTCGCTATTTTGTGAGGGATTAAGCCAAGTTGCTGTGCAACATTGCAGATTTTATGATGTTGGCCTGATCTGCCACTGTGCCCCTTGCCTGTAGCAGGAAAATCAAACGTGCTAATGCTTCATCTTGTACAACAGTAAACCAGCTTGAAACTGCTGCAGAACAAGTTTTAAGGCTCACATTTACTACTGTTATAGTTCACTGTGCACAGCACTAGCTAAAACTGACAAAGAGCATTGCTCAGGTGAATGAATTGACTGCAAGCTGCAGCAGCTGAAGAGCCAATACAGTTTGACTCCACCAATACAGCTGTAGTAAATTTCTAATGGAGATGAAGGGCAGGTAGCAAGGGTGGCAGTGTTACAAATCAACAAAGGTACACATGCCATTGCTTTTGAGTTTGGACTAAAGAAAATGCAAAAGTCTAAACCCACACTCAGGTACTTGGTTCCTGATGAAAGAGGGAATGCAATCATTTTTGAAAGTATTAGTTATTGCTGCTGCAAACAATTTTCTTCACAGCTGTTGCCAGAAAAGAAATGTCCACCTGATTATCTCTAAAACTTTCAGGATCTCTGCTCTTCCCTCTCTCACACGGACACACACACACATACCCCCATTGTGAGGGATTAAGAAAAACTCTTGAGTAGTAACAGGTACCTGGTTTTTTTTTCAGTGGCAGCTCTGTTTCAGTTAGAGGAGAGCTTTGACTAGCCAGCATGTTACCTTTGTAAGTATCTTGTGCAGACTAATTCCTTTCAGTGGCCTTTCTTAACATAATTATTATTATGCATTCTCCTTGCCTAATTTTTGGGGGTCAGTTTCTGCCTCTCAAAGCAAACAACACATTCTTAGTAGATCTATAGTGGTATTGCCCAACAACTAGCAAGACAAATTCATAATACCTTTTCTGTTACTCTGTCATATTTTCTCCTTCATAAGAACAATGTTTTATAAACATATTATTATTTCTTTGATGTTTAAATTTGTTTAGCTTTGTGGCTGTAGCTGAGAAGAATATAGTAGAAAGAACCACATTTACAGCTAGGTTTTACACAAGCTTCCAGAATAAGTTAGAGTTTTATAGAGATTAAAGTCTCCAAAATATTACTGATTTAAAATTTATCTGATTTTAATGGGTCCTTTTCCCAGCTAGACTAAAAGCAAACTTTGGAGATAAGTCAAAGCTATTACAAAAAGTAATTACCAATATTTTATTAGAGATTACTATTAGCCTTTATGTTTATTGATCACAAAGCCACATAGCAGAGGGAATATTTCAACTTTATTTGGAATTCTTTGCCTAAATTTATAAACTGGCAAATATTAAGCCATAGATTAGGATGACTTTGTCAGCATTCTGTTGAGCTACTGTAAGGACCAGTATCAGATAAAGAAAATACCCTTCCTGTCCTTAACTAGCTCAGTTCTTCATCTTATCTTGTTGGCATTTTGTGCCATTGCAATATTCCTTGGAATCAAATGTGAAAGTTTCCTCTGGTGTGCAGTAAAAAGCTTCCTTTAAGTCTTGCAATGCCCATTTCAGAATAAAAGTAGCAATATTAAGCAGTCTGGTCCTGGAAAAGTAATGCCAATAGAAATAAAAGCAGCTGTAAAATACAAATTAGAGGGGCTATCTGTTGCTACACACAGAGACCAGCTCAGAATAGTTCACAGTATAGCCTGCACTGTCAAGTATCTGCTTTGGGGGACCAGTTGTACAGAGCAAGAAATCTTGTCTGTAGAAGCTGTGCTTGTGTACAGCAGGAGAATAGTAATTTTTCAGNATATACTGGCTCCAGGAAGATTGTTGAAACCAGATCTCAGCACCTCTTTCCCCATATTGAAATCTCTTACAACTACAAAAAACATACAGTTAACAGGAGCTTCTTTATATATGAACTTTCACTTATAAGTACAGCAGGAGAATAGTAATTTTTCAGTTTCAGAAGGATGTCTTCTCAAAGTGATACCAAGTACCATGAGTAAAGCATGTATGTCACTTGTCTGTTTTCTTGATTCAGCAAGTGGAAAATACTCAACGCTATCTGGATGCTGACCCAAGTAGTGCACATACGTGCATACAGAGACCTGCTTAGCATAATCTGCCACCCACAACACCCACTAAAAATTCATTTCTTCTAAGCTACCTCAGTGTGAGGCAATCCCTTTGGACTCCAAGAAGTGTAAGGTCATGAGCTTTTGTTGGACACAGTGAGGCAGGAAGAGTAATTTTTGCATCTACTAGGAAAGCAGCCAAATGAGCTGTTTCTAGTTATTTCTTGTTATGTCTGCCATTTCTCAATGTGGTGAGCAAGAGAATATTCTGTTCCTCATCGCCTCACCTATAGCAACAGAAAAGGACAGATTGGGTAAATGCAGATGGCAGCAAAAGATAAGAAAAATAGGTATGTTGAGCCCAGTTTATGAGAGCAAGATGCTTTGGAGAAAAAGACAGAAAACAGAAGCTGGGGAGAGTATGATAACAATTTATAGCACTTGTTCCTTTCCCCAGTGTCATTTCAGTTGGTCTCAGGTAGCCTTTTGCCTAGCAGCCATACTTCTTGGTTTATACCCTACCAAATTTCCACAGATCTCATTTTTAGGGCTGGAGGGTATGTATCCCATCCACTCTGCAGGTGTTTTCACTGTCTGGAAGTTGTTACTAACATTTTTCTGCTTTTCATAATCAAGGAATGTTTACCCTAATCATAGAATCATAGAATAGTTAGGATTGGAAAGGACCTTAAGATCATCTAGTTCCAACCCCCCTGCACCTACGGGAGGTGCTCCAACCCCCGATCATCCTCGTGACCCTCCTCTTGTCTGTTGTCACAGGGTGCTTCTGGGAGCTTTGAATTTGTCTAAAGGAGCAAATTAGTAAGATGACCAAGACAAGTCTTAGGAGAGTGACATATGGCACAAGCTATAACTGTCCAAGAAAGCAAACATGCAGCTTATATCTGGGCCCTTCAGAGCTTTCTGATACAGTACTAGTATGTAAGTGTGGTCCTTGCTACATTGAGCTTCCCTTATGCAAAGTGCTTTCCTGACTGATCAGTGCTTACCAAAAGAATCTTCATATTGGAGTGATGCTGTGGGGAACTGGACACTTCTAAAGCATCTTAGAATACCTTTTTATGTGTTGTTACTTTTCTCATTCGAGTAATTATGAGTTCACTGAATTCAGAATACCCAGCATGGTGTTCCATGGATAGAAATCTCTACAGAAGGTTAATATGAACACAAATTATAGGTATTAAAAATAAATTAATCATGTTTTATCAGTGTTTCATTTAGCTTTAAAAGTTTATTTTGGCATATAAGGGTTGCTAAAAAATTAATTGGTGCTTCACAACCTTCCTACCAAAAGACTGGTTCTTCTGCAGCTGTTAGTTCTCAATTTTCTTCACAGAGCACCATCACAGGTACCTACATCACTCTCCTGACTTAAAGAGAATGATTCAGACATAAGTAGACTCAGACAGGATCTCATTTCACATTATACTCCCTAATCCTTTTAAAGTTGAGGCAGTGGTTGGAAAGGAAGGAAGAAAAGTTTTTCAGAACCCAAATACTTTCATTGTCTCTCCATCTCTTCTTCCACTAGAAAATGTTTAGCTTGCATTTGCCCCCCAAAAATCCCTGTAAGTTGTTACATGTATTTGTATGAAAGGGTTTAAGCTGACAGCCATTCTTTATGAAAAGTATGCAAAAATGTGTACACCTTATTACTGTTCTTTTGATTGAGACCACAAGAATAAAATGAGTCATGTTGGGGTCATGAGAGCTTGATGGGTACTGGTGGGTTTGACTTCAAGGAATACTCTTTGTATTTACTTCACTTTAATAAATAAATGCAGAATGAAAGTATCTCAGATGCTTTAAAAGAAATTAATGGAGGTTAACATGTTACATGACACAGTATGAAGGAATGAGATGGCAAGGGCAAAGATGGAGGAAAGAACCACAGGGTTGTTTTTTTTTCCCCATTTCACTTTTTCTTTGCAGTGACTTTCTACTCTTTAATGGTTAGGTCATTGCTTTATTTCAGTATTTGTCAGAATCTTTTTTTCTCAGTAAAAGGAAAAAGTTGTGTGTCTCAAAATGGCCATTAAGCACCTGGCTCCTTTAAAGATGCTTCCCATCTGTCTGATGAGTATTTTACTTCCATTTAAATTTTCACTGATATGGCACTGTCTTAAATACTTGAGGATATTGAAAGCCCATGCCTTGACAGCACTCTGTGATGGCTGGCAAGCAATTTGACTCTAGGAGTGATTTTTAAAAATGCTTTCCGACAGCTTGCAGAGTATACTTTTCTTCTGGAGTCTAAAAGTGCAGATAGGCCTTTGAAAGATGGCACATCACAATCTGATCAGGTATTTAATGGATGATGTATTAAGTGAGCTAATTTATTATTTGAGGACTAACCCTGTAACTCTAAAAGAAATTCAGTTTCCTGTGTTTCCTGTACATGATGAGGGGTCTTCAAAATCAAAACTTCAGCAGCATGGTTCAGACCTAACCACATTGGTGGCTCTGAGTTTTCTCCTTTTGGCACTAACCAATGGATAGTCATCTTGGTTTCTCTGTGTAATACAATCAGAAATTATTTTTTTCATGTAAAGGTGAAATTCTGTTTTATCTTAACAAGCAATGCATAGTGAAGTAAAATCAACCTAGTGAGTCAAAAATCTGATATGAATTTTTAAAAACATTAGAATATGTGTGGCCTCAAGGAATGAATTAAGCTGCTCTATTTCATATATTTAAGAATTTACTAATTAAGTGTAGTAAGTAAAGCAAATATTACTTTTCTTCCTCCCTTTTTCTTATGACAAGAGATTGTGCATATTAATTGTGACCTTAGTTTAAGCCATAGCTACCAGCTGAGAGAGGTAATCCTGGAATAACAAAGGGACTTTACTTGAAACTTTCACCTTCGTACCAAAAAGCCTGACAGTTCTGCTTTTACACCCCAGGGAGACAAGGAGAGATTTCAAATTAGCTTATGTTGGGATCTTCAAAGTCTAATATGTGCACTTCAGGGTAGTAGAATGTCTTTCATGTGGCTTCTCAGGTAGCTTTGCATTTTTATATTTCAGAATGTTAGAGCAACTACACTGTGCTCACACTGCATGTTCCAGCTGTCAAACTAATGCCAAGTCCTAATTATGAGATTTTTTTGAGTAGATCTCATGTGACTGGATTTTCAAAGCAGAACAAAGGTAACAGGGTATTGAAGTTCAGCAAGTCATGTTCTGAGGGTCAGGAAAGAGCAATGTAGATGGTCATTGTTGAAATATAATCTAATTATAAAGTCTCTTCCTGTCATCAAGCATTCAGTGCATGCGCTGTTTACTCCAGAGCATAACACTTAAATATTCAGAGAATGATATTTGCATAATTTATTCACTTTTGCATAATTTTCTGCATGATTTATACTCATATTTTAGAAAAAAGATTTCTTATATATGTATGAAAATATTGAAGTGTTGAAACAGTTTAGAATCCTTTCGCTAGTGTATTAGTAATACTTCCTGTAACAACCTAATATGGTTAGTGCATCTGCAAACAATTTTAAGGTTTTTTGCATTACATATTCATAAGAAGAATGCAGAATATGCACAGGTTTTGTACCTCAGTTCAGCCTACCAACAGGAGCAGAATAAACCTCTTCATGTATATGGTAACTGAACTGAAATCAACCTTTGGAGTTTCTTTGAAGTCCTCCTGGAACTGCATCTACCCAGGATGGATCTTCCTGAACACGGGCAAATGAACTGGATGCCTGTCCTGGGTTCAGCAGTTGCAGTCAGTTTTTCTTCTCTTTAGTAGCTGGTGGTTTTGACTTAGCCCGGGAACAAGGCTGATAAGGCCGATGTTTTTGGTTGTTGCTGAGCGATGTTTGCCCTGACCAAGGACTTTGTGAGCCTCATGCTCTGCCGGGGAGAAGGGGGGCCGGGAGAAAGGAGGGACAGAACCCAAACTGACCAAAGAGGTATTCCATACCATAGCACGTCATGCCCAGGATGTAACTGGGAGTGACCCGGAAGGAGGGGGAACTTCCTGGTCGGGCTCGTTTTCGGTGGGTGGTATCGTACCTTCTTCCTTTGTTTTCTTTGTCATTGTTATTATTGTTGGTGATAGCGATAGTGATTTGTGTTGTACCTTGGTTACCGGACTGTTGTTCTCTGACCAGTGGGAGTTCTTCGGCCCATTTACCTCCCACTCCTCTGGGAGTGAGGAGGAAAGGGGGGGGGAGGGGCAGGAAGGAGGGGTTGAGTGGGTGAACGTGCTGCCTGGCTGGGTTCAAACTACAACAATGCCGCACATTGGCAGTCTTCTAAAGTGGCTCAAAAAGGCCTGGGATATCATCCTCATGTAGTTCAGACAAGAAAACTACTGCCTAGAAATGTGCACTTATGTGAATCAAGGTTTTGGTTGCTCATGAACCAATAGTGCTGCTCTAAACTTTTATTCATGTCTCAAGGCAAAGTGCAGAAGAAGGCAGCTGTCATTCAGATTAAAACTTAAATAGGGGAAGTTTAGATTGGATATAAGGAAGCAATTCTCTATTGTTAGGGTGGTGAGGTGCTGCAATGGGTTACCCAGGGAGTTTGTGACTGCTCCATCCCTGGCTGTGTTCAAGGCCAGGTTGGACGAAGCCTTGGGTGAGATGGTTTAGTGGGAGGTGTCCCTGCCCATGGCAGGGGGGTGGAACTAGATGATCTTAAGGTCCTTTCCAACCTTAACTATTCTAGGATTATCATTTTACAAAGCCAGAGGTACAGACAGCAATGCACACTCTAAATGTCCTGGCCACATGCATAGAATTGGAAAAGCCAAAGAACTCTAACCTGGTCACTCTTGCATGTTATGCTTGGGATGCCTCTGCAGGGAACAGGAGGATTATATGCTATGGTAACTGTGATCACCTGTGCCAAAGACAGTTGCATAGTATGCCCTTCAAATCTGCTGACCTGCTTTGTCTGTCTGTGTAGGATCACAAAGATGTCTGTGTCCTCGGACTGCATGCTCAGAAGAATCCAGAAAGAAGCTACATTTTCCTACAACAGGGGTGAGCTACAGCACTGCCTCTGCCATGCAGCCAGTGGTCCCCTCTCTCTTTGTGTGACTTGCTATGTAAGGTCTCACAAGCTGGTCCAGGAGGAAAAAAGAGGCACCTGTGCATACTGTCAGCACAAATGCAGATAAAAACAGCTAAGAATATACAAGAAATCTGTATGTGTTGGGTGTTTAGACTAACAGTCCCAAAAAGACTTTGTTTTCAAATATATGTTACAAGAAGTCTCAAACTTTGTCAAGCTATGAAACAGCAGACAAGTTTTAATAACTATATGCCTTAGGAAACACTGAACAAAGAGGAAATGATTTTGTTTATTTGACCCAAAAAATAGTTATTCCCAGCAGTCATCCTATCAAAACAAACAAAAAAAAAAAGTAGGGACTGGGAATTTTATTCCTTGTTGTGCTACTTTACTAACTTCTCTGTATTTTGCCAGTCAGATTACAATGTTAAGAACTATGAACTGCTGGACAGCTCCACATGATGAACTTAAAATTCAATGCGGGGCTGTTTGGTTCTTTCTTCATTACTCATGAATACAGGGCAGGACTGCAGGGGGAAGGACAAGTGTCCTTTGAAGTCTCTTGGCAGCAGGAGTGACAGCTTCAAAAGTCCCCTACTAATAACTTCAAGACCCTAACTGCTAGTCAGCAATATTTTGTGGCCTTTGGCCCCTCACAGTCATTTTATCTTTATTTTTATGATAAAGAATCAATGTGCTTCACACCATGAGCTGCATCTCAGAGGACAGCTTGGCTTATAAACCAGTGGATACGAAAGAAACAACATTCCAAGACTCCAACATTCAAACCATAATTTCTTTCCAGATAGGAAGAATTTTTTTTTTTTTTTTGGTAAAGTACATGTGTATTCATAATGGTAGGGAAATAGGGTTTATAATTCTAATTGTTGCGTTGCAGCGATTCTCTGATAAGGAATATATTTGAAGTTATTCTGGTTGGTTTTGGGTTTGTGGGTTGTTTTCTTTTCTTTAAACTGTTGGCAATGCATCTATGTATTTGTCCTTATCAATATGTAGGAAGTGAGGTCCTGTATCTTTAACAGAAGATTCTACTCATACAGAATTGTGGCAAATGCATATCATACTCCTTAATGTGCAAAGGACAGACACTTAGTGAGGCTGAAGACAGTAAAATGAATAAACAGAAATGATGGTAAAATACTGTTTAGCTAGTGACAGTCCTTTTTTTCATGAGAAGTTTGTACTTTTTATGCTCTCACAACAGTCATCTGAGTTAAGAGCTGAACCAGAAATGTGTGGAGTGGAAAATTCAAGAATAGCAACCCAAACCAAAAAATCAATGCAAGAAAAAAACCAGCAGAAAACAACTCAACAAATTTTCTCAAACTTGACATGAAGGGCTAAAAAAGTAAGCTGAAACTATCAAAACTTAGCCTTAGAGGAGATACTATGTACTAAATAATGTTTTAGATTCACTTCTTTGATACTAACATCTGAGGCATCATTGTTATGCATTGCTAAATTATTCTAAAGGTATCAGTTAAGGTCAAGAGGCTCTGGGAATGGTTTTCAGATTCAGCAGCATTTCCTTGCAACAAATGAACTGTAGCAAAACTAGCAAAACTGGTGGGATTTTTTTAAAGTCATTTAGATTTGAGAATTAATAGTTGCTGCATAGATGACATTAATTTTTACTGAAGTGAAATACAGTTATGATACCATAGAAGACTTGGTAAAACTTGGTACGATACCAAGAAGACTTGTTAAAATTGTACAGATACAGATTTATCTTTGCAGTTTTTAGTTTTGCTCATTGTTTCATCACCCAGTTTATTAGAAAATGCTTCTTCTTTTCCTTTTTTTTTTTTTTTTTTTT